>APFE031359601.1:0-15418 GCA_000404065.3 Pinus taeda | reverse complement strand
CTAAGTTTAGACTTAGGGACTCCATTAAAAATATTAATTATTTTAATATCTCCTGATCTGTTTAGGATCTGCCCAAACCCTTTCTGGGTATTGGAGATCTCTTGTGCCCCAACCTCTCCACCAAATTTTGTGGCTAGAGCACATCTGATGCTACCCCAAATCAACACTCCCTCTTAGCGAACACTGTGCTCTAACAATACTCCTTATTAAGTATTACTCTAATCATTCGACATCGGTACTTGTGTTGATGCTAGGCCTTCTTGCCCAACATCCTTTGCACTGTTGCATCCTGTATTGCTGCCCATGGTTCTGCCACTACCACTGATACATATGTACGATAGCTCCCTCTATATCCGTGTTGTTGCTGGTCCTTTCTCCCAGCACTACATCTACACTGAACCTCCTCATCATGTTGCATCATGTTGCCCACTGTTTCCCTGCAACTCAGTTACTAAGAAGTAAGTAACTGATCTCCCAATCTGACCTCCCTGTTGGGCTAGAGACACCCACTGATGCTGAAGCTCCCTCTGTGGTTGACAAGTACTCCCTCTCTGATATTTACGCTGCTGCAACAACTCCCTGCATCTCGCACCGTTGCACAACTCTCTTGTGCCATCCTGCACTGGTGCAACACTCCTGTGCCTCTCGAACTAATACAACCTTCTAGTCTCGTGCTGTCTCGAGACTCCTGCAATATAGCTCTCTCTGTCGCTCCATCCACATCCATCTCTACCCACTCAGCCAATCCTACTACTCCTCGTCGGGGCTCCCGTAGCAAGGTCTAATCCAAGAGGTTGGGTACCTCGAGGATCCTGCCCCTCATTGGATGTAGTCCCCTTAACTACAGCTCGATATCTCCCCACTTTCTCCAGTGGTGCTTGTGCACTCATGGCACAATCATCGTCTGTCAAAACTTCCTTCTCTGCTCGTGCTGGCGCTGCCTTAGTCTCGGAAGACTCTCCCTTACTCTTCTTCCTCGGACACTGGGTCGCATAATGACCGAGCTCCCCACAATGGAAGCACTTAATCTTGTAGAGATCTTTCTTCTTCCACTCTTCCTACTTTCCCTCAGATGCTAGGGCCACATCTTCCTCCTCCTACTTGACTTTGATCCCCTTGCCGCTGCTACCCGTCTTTGACTGTCGTCTGATCTCTTCCTGGCGAAGAGTTGCCCACATCTTGTCCCAACGTGGGAGAGTCCCTCTGCCCAGTATACACTAGACAAATACCTCCCAATCTTTTGAGACAAAATTCAGGGTTGTCCTCACCATAGACTTTTGATCCGTTGTCGCCTCTATAGCAGTCAACTGATCTCGGATCTCATTCAGTCCTCCGAGGAAGGTGTCAATCGATTCTCCATTCTTCATCTCATACGACCTCAACTGATTCTTAAGCGGCATTCTTCTCTGCACATAAGTATGTTGGTATAACTTCTTGAGAGCCTCCCACATCTCAAATGTCGTTTCCTTCTCGGCTATGTGTGCTACTACATGATCCTTGACCCCATCAAGGATAATGCTCTTGACCCTCACCATCGCCTGCTCATACTTGTCATTATCATTGGGGTCAATTGGGATAGCTATTACCTTCAAGGCGAAGTTCTTGACACGATTCCTATCAAGTACGGATAAGATTTTGACCTTCCAGACTGTGAAGTTCGACGCTCCGTCCAGTATATCCTAGTCTCTTACTCCGTGTAGTGCCATGATGCTCCTCTACTTCCCTCATGGAAGTTCTCTATTTGACTCCTCTGAGTCTCTACTTCCCGTATGGAAGTTCTCTTCTAGACTCCCTCTGAGTCCTGATTTCCCTCTTGGAAATCCTTCTGTCACTGTCGAGATGCCCCCTACTCTGATCATTTTGTACAACCGAACCACTAATCTGGGTTCCTCGGCTAGAAGCCCTCAATAGCAACTCCTTTGGCCTTGCTCTGTCAGGTACTCTTCTGGCTACAGTACCTCACTAGCTCTACTCTGCAATATTCCCACAACCTTCTAAACCCCAACAACCTAAAGGTGAGAGCTCCTAGGCTCTGCGCAATCCCGACACCAGAAATCCAACCTACTCAACCAACTGCGTCAGCATTCCCAGCAACTGCATGGCTCTGCGTGAGTCTCCCTTTGCCTCCTTAGCTTTTGCGCTACCTCTTCTCGGCTCACCTTTGATGACACAGGCACTGCGTCACCCTTCCCTTGTTGTTGCTCTACTAGAAACAACTTTTGTCACCTCGGGACCACTGTTTTTTGCTGCTATTGCTTTGCTCAGCTGATGTCCTTAGTCCTCTTGTGATCACATTCACACTCTGATACCATGTTGAAGTTTCTAAGTTTACTTAGTCAGAAACCCTCCATGCACTTTATCTGATTTATTCCTACCTACTTGTTATTGTACTTAACAAGTTATTTACAATGTAAATACTGAAAATAAACACTAGTGCATGCTCAACATATTATAGATCAACAACTAAAAGAACCAGAAACAAACACGCCATATTAAGCCATTATTTTTGGACTAATGTCCCCGGAAAAACCCAATGTGGGAAAACCGGTGCAACGATCTGAGGGTTTTCTTATTAA
This sequence comes from Pinus taeda, assembly GCA_000404065.3. Classification (NCBI taxonomy): domain Eukaryota; kingdom Viridiplantae; phylum Streptophyta; class Pinopsida; order Pinales; family Pinaceae; genus Pinus; species Pinus taeda. The sequence goes on along the minus strand of APFE031359601.1, from coordinate 12,842 downwards.
GCAATACCAGAGTATAATCTGGGTGATGAAACTGGCCTACCCAATAGAGAATTTCTTTGGCAATGATACCTCTCAGTTTCTAACAAATCTCCTAGCTGAAACCCTGGATAATCCTTTCGATAGCTACTCAGCACAAATCTGCCCCAAAAACCCCAGCATCAGCCTCTCTCTGGACTGCGTCAGCCCCTGTCTGTCCCAAGCTAGCCCTGCGTCACCCTGGATGGGTCTGCGTCAACCTTGGGATGCCCTGCGTCAGCCCTCTGGCCCTCTACGTCAGCAATGTTGGCCTCTTTCAAGCTCTACGCAGCTCCCGGCTGCCTCTGCGTGAGCCCTGGCTGGCTCTGCATCACTCTCCTTGGCTACTTCACTGCTCTCTCGACACTATCTCTACCTCTCTGTCTCTCTGTACTCAAATGCCCCTCAGCTGCATCTCCCGATCACTAATTCTATCTCTCTTAGCAAACCCCACTCTAAATAATAGAATGACTGATCACTCTAGTGTATTCTTGAAGTGACCCTCAAGCCTCCTCTTATTATTTTCCTGTTGACATCTCAACGGCCGAGATTAAGTCCCTAATCAATGGCTAAGATTAGATCTGGCTTAATCCATGTTTTTTGGACCATTCTAACACAGATTCGTATTAATACATATTAATACACATTAATATTTTATTTTCCCTAAGTTTAGACTTAGGAACTCCATTAAAAATATTAATTATTTTAATATCTGCTAATCTATTTAGAATCTGCCCAAACCCTTTCTGGGCATTGGAGATCTCATGTGCCCCAACCTCTCCACCAAATTTTGTGGCTAGAGCACATCCGATGCTATCCCAAATCAACAGTACATCTTCCACTGCTCGGAAGATCCCTCATATAACGTAGCCAAGGCATCCCATATCTCCTTAGCAGTCCCTCTACTAGCGACGTGACAAACCACGTGATCCTTTACTCCATCCAGGATCATCCTCTTGGCCTTCGCCATTACGGTTAAGTACTTCTTCAGCAAATCTTGATCTGCAGGCACAGTCACCACGTTGTCGACATATGTCTTGAGGGCATGCTCATCTAGAAGGAATGACATTATAGCTTCCAGACGACATAGTTGGATGCTTCATTCAACCTGTCCTAATCCCTGAAGCCACCAGTTGCCATTTCTACCACAAATGTTGAAAATCTCCTCTCTCCTCTATGCTGCTGCTAGGCTAGCCTACGCACTCCATGTTGGAGCTAGTAAAGCTGTTGCCCCTTGTTATTGCTCATCTCTAGAGAATTCGAATTCCTTGGCTAGAAATTCTCCAAGGAAGAAATTCCCTCAACCATGCTTCTCCTTTCTCTTCTGACAATTTTCTGCCCAGCAAACTGCCTACAGAAATAAAAATTGCATCTCACCAGCTCTCCTCACGCTAAGGCTTCTATGCTGCTCCCTTTGCCCTGACAAATACTCGTTCTGGAAGCCCTTCTCTATGTCGACTCACTTAGAGAGAGACTACCTTGAAATTTCAGCCCTCCAGCTAAGAACTACGCAAACCCTTTGGGGTTTCAAACTGCCGCCTCCTGCAGCTTTTCGATCTCTCTCTTCCGCTCAATGCTGGGTTCTCTGGCACTGCTCTTCTTGTTCCACTTGCAGCGCTGATACCGTGTGAAAATTCCTAAACCTAAATTCCTACTGCAGCAACTGATGATGTTTCTCCTATTTGTTAAATTCCTTCAAACAAATTACTTTAAGTTTCCTACGACAAATATCGAAATACATACAATGCAGCCTTCACTTAATTAATTAATTTGGGTTCTCTGACACTGCTCTTCTTGTTCCCCTTGCAGTGTTGATACCATGTGAAAATTCCTAAACCTGAATTCCTACTGTAGCAACTGATGATATTTCTCCTATTTGTTAAATTCCTTCAAACAAATTACTTGAAGTTTCCTACGACAAATATCGAAATACATACAGTGCAACCCTCACTTAATTAATTTATATGCAGAAACAAGAGACTGAGCAAGAAAGAAAATACAACACAAATGACAGCATTATTTTTGGACAAATGCTCTCGGGAAAACCCAATGCGGGAAAACCGGTGCAGTAGTTCTAAAGGTTTATTATTATTAAGCAGTAGCAATTTCCGAATACAACTTTGAATACCTCACAGGTTATTCAGTTACAGAAAGAGAAATACTGCCAGAAAGATTTGTGAGATTACCTCACACAATCACTGAGAAAAATACCGGCTAATCTAGACACTGGATGAGGTGCCTCTGGCAGGGCTTGTGTTGCCTTTGTGCAGTCCTCACGCAATCCCTACGTCAACCCTTCTATGCACTGCGTCACCCAGCCAGCTGATCGATTTGTTTCCCGAAGTCACTGCTCTTAGCCTCCCGATCTCACACCCCAGCTCTCGGCTTCTGGAACTTACTCTGCTACAAAATTTCAAACTCCCTCTCACCCTTTGCAATTCCTCTACGTGGCCCTATGTCAACCTCTGCGTTAGAGTTTTTGGATCACTCTCTAACTCTCTCTATTGATGATTCTCGGATGAAAAAATCTCTCTCTCCAGATGCTATCTTTGCCCCTCAACTGCAAGAAAACTACTCGATCAAAATTTCCTTCTGAAAATTTCTCATTTCAGAAATTCGATCTCTTGATCTCTCAGTGTGTTTTCCAAATGACCCTCACGCTCCCTTAAATAATCTTCTTGTTGACATTCAACGGCCTAGATTAAAAGCTCATCAATGGTTAAGATCATTTTAGCTTGATCCTTGTCTTCTCCTAGAAGTTACACCCACAATTAGATTAACACACAATAATATTTTAATTTTCCTAAGTTTAGACTTAGGAACCCATTCAAAAATATTAATTATTTTAATAAAATTGTTTCTGGGTGGAATTTCCCAAAACACTTTATGGATTCTTTGGAATACATGTGTCCAAGCTTCCCTGCAAAATTTGAGGCCTAGAGAACCTCCGATGCTACCCCAAATCAACAATTCACACCTTATCTCAATTAATATTGATTAATTAACCAAATTTCCTAAGTTTAGACTTAGGAAATATTAAAAAATAGGCTAATTATCTAATTGAGACACTTCTATGTGGAATTTCCAGAAACGATTTCTGGGTTATGGAGAACTCTTGTGTTTTAGCCTTTCCACAAAGTTTCGAAACTAGAACACCTCCGATGCTAAAAAACTAACAATCCCTCTTAGCGAGGAAGGTGTTCTCTCCATCTCTAGTGTTAAACCTCTTGTCACAACACCCAATTTTTATACCACCCTCTGTCATGCTGCTAATGTCTAGCCACTACGCACCAACCATTGCGCAACTCTGATTTTGCACCTATGCTAATGCTGACACTTCCATACTACTGCCAACCGTGCATCTGCACTGCAACTCCCTCTCAACTATTGTTTCTGCAACTGCAACTACTACAACTGAGAAGCATTCTAAATATTGAATCAATTGTGTTCAGTATGATGTATATGTCTCCCGAGTCTTGACTACTAATAGCTACTACACTGTCCCCTAAATAATTTGTGTTGTTGAATTTGCACTGTGGCACTCTACACTGCCAACACTGCACTGCGCTCCTCAACACTTGATTGCTACTAGTATGTTATTATCGCTCCACAATGTGACTACACCATTGACACTGATCCATCTTACTATTGAATACTATGGGCCTCTATAGCAAGGTAATGATCCAAGAGGAGACCTCAAGGATCCTGCCCAATCTCTGCAGTTCTGAACTACAGCTCCAAATCGCCCCACCTCACTCCTGGAGGTATTGCTGCCATCATAGCGAAGTCTTCCTCCAACCTATAGGACAACTTGTATATCTCGGCTGATGTCGTCGCTTGGTCCCTCTTCTACTGCTTGTCCTTCTTCCTAAGAGGATACTGCGTACTATAGTGACTGAACTCACCATATTTGAAGCACTTGTCCTTCGACAGGTTCTTCTTCTTCTTCTTTCCCTCCGCCCCTGACTAAGACCCTTGGATGCTTGGGCCACATTTTCTTCTTCCTTCTCACCCTTCAAGCCCTTGTTGTTGCTTCTGCTGATGGTTCTTCAATAGAGCATGCATCAACTCGTCTTGTTGTAGATCAACCCACATCCTATTTTGGCAATGTGTCTCTGCCCAAGATACTTTGGACAAACACATGCCAATCCTCCAAGACATTGTTTGGTGTCAGTTGTACAAGCTCCGTAGGTTGGGTTGCCTCCCCAATGGTTGCAACCTAATCAAGGAGCTCCTGAATCCTAGTGAGGTAGCCATATATGCTCTCACCCTTCTGCATCCTGTCGCTTCTCAGCTTCTCCTAGAGAAATTTCTCCCACTGCTTAGAATAACTCTCATATAGTGTGAAAGACTATCCCACATATCCTTGGTCGTGTTTTGGCCAAATATATGCAAGACTATATGATCTCGGACTCCATCCAAAATTATCGGCTTTGCCTTCATCATTTCTCTTTTGTACTCATTCAGTCGATCAATGTCTTGGGGTACCACTACCACATTATCTATATAGGATTTCAGGGCATGTTCATCTAGAAGGAAGGACATGCTAGACTTCCAGATGACATAGTGGGAGGTTCCCTCCAACCTATCTTGTTCTCTAGGCCCAGTTCTAGCCATCTCAATGAACTTGTCAAAAATCCCTCTTTTCCTCTGCTCCGCTGTTGGAACTGCTATTCGCACCCCCTGCTAGAGTGAGAAAATTTTCTCACAGCTACTGTCAATCTGGAACTGGAAAAAAATGAACCTCTAAAACTTGTCCCCTAATAGAAATTTTCTCTCCGTTGTGTGTGCTTTTCTCTTCCACCTGACGTTGGTTCTGCCACTGCAAACTGCTGCGAAACCTCTGCGTCCAACCAAGGAATTTTCTCAGTGAAAATTTGAGCTACTGCTACTCCCTCTACTTGCTAGAGTCACTATTGTGGTAAATCAAATTATCTTTGACCATACAACTGAAAATCGAACCCTTGAGTAGTAATTCAAACTACCTGGCTGGGTACTGCGCAACACTAGAAAATTTCGCCTACTGCTCCCTCTGAACAACGAATTTTTCCTTCTTCCACTTCTGAGCTTCCCGAATGATCAATCATGCTGCTAGGATATCATGTGAAAATTTCAAGTCTGAAATCCTATTGCAGCAACTGGAAATTATTTTTCTAATTGTTAATTAATTTAACAATTTATTTGCTATGGCAAATACCAAATAATTCACATTGCAACCTTCACAAATAAACTGCGAAAAATAATTACTCAGAAACCGCTCATGATTCTATTTAGTTTGTATCGTTATTGTTGTCATTTTGTGCATTCTTGGAGACGATAAAGTAAATATTTATTATTTAGAACATTTCCCTTGTTTTAACAAGATTTGACATTTAAGCCATTATTAATGATGGTTTTGTTGTGTGCAAGTACAAAACATCGACAAAATGCCTTCATACAAGATTAACCAACCCATGGTGGTTAGCCTTAATCCTGCACTCACCTCCCTCTACTATGCATCAGGTTCCTGCATCAATTTTGGGATTACTGCACCAATACATCTACCTACACCAGTTCATCTGCCTGCACTAGTCAAAGATTGTTGGCTAATGAGCTAGCCATGTGTGCTAATGTCCAGCTGGTAGTCATGGATATTCGTGAAGAGATCTTAAAGAACAAGAATGGAGGACGGAGCACACCTACTTTCTCCCCTTGCAAACAACAATAGGTCGAAGAAGAAGCAACGAATGTTAAAAGAAACCCTCGTGTACTGGACCAGATCTCTTTAGTTGGACAGAGCGTTACCAGGCAAATAATGGGGACAATTCCAGATCGAGATTTTGTTGATCTATCTAGGGAAAATGGTTGAAACATTTCCAGATCCAACCTTCTATCTTTGGAATCGTGACTCTATCGAATCTATTCCTAGAAAATGAATGGATTTGTTTCAATTGTTTGTTTGTAACAATATTGGCTTGTTAGAGCCATTTTTGTATTGTAAGTCGTGTATAAAATCAAGTGTTGGCTCTGAGCAAGGGAGGTTGGCTCCAATGTAACGTTATGCAAGTGTAATCAATTTGGGGATCATTCCCTCTAGTTGTTGGAGACTAACCTTTCCTGCACCATGTAAAGACTGAGCTTTCAAGATTAATCAAAGCAATTTCATGCTAGGTTCTATTAAATTTTGTTGTATATTTCATGTTTATAATCTCTGTGTGATCTAAATCGTTGACAGAGGGTGCGAGCTGGCTAGGTTGGCCACCAAACCAGCTTGACACCACTTTGATTAGTTCGAGATTAGGGTAAATTGAGATTTGTTGAGTGAGTGCGTTAATCTGTCATTTACTATGTGAATGGTATGTGTGAGATCAGATCAGAACAATTTTCATTTTAAAATCGTTGTCCTTTCTTTGCTTGCTTTGAATGTGACATTGGATAAACTATTCTTGTAAGTAAAATGAGTTTTTTATGGCAAATGCTAGATTCGTAGGTATGCAGGGTATTTCTCTCTTACGCACTATCTGAATTGGCTTACCCTGTCTCACTAGGTTTCACTTGTAACCTCTCAACATATATGAAGATTCGGTTGGATCTTCTTTAATCTGTCAATAATTGTTAAGTTAAAGTGTCCATCATCATAAACCTAAAATCGATCCACAAATACATGGAATGCAATATGATTTTGTTCACTCATCTAATGGGTTACACTTACCTATACATTGCATGCTTATTTGAACAACAGAGACAAAGATCGCATCATTACGATCGTTGTTTGTAACTGTGATGGTTGTATGAGCATGAGCACTTGTTAATAAAAGACAACTACATCGTGCTTGAGATCGATAGTGTTGCCCCTACATAGTAGTGCATTAAATTACCATCAAAATTCTGGGTAATCATTTTAAGATAACAAAGTAACAAGGAAAGCAAGATTAGTAGATTAGATCGATTTCATTCTTAGAATTGCTTACACAGTAAATGTATTTGCTAATGTTTGAGGTTGCTTCCAAGCGAATCAGGTTTTAGTTTTCTCTTACACAAGAAGAAAGTTAGACAACTTTAGTAGATTCATCATTAAAGTCTAGTGCTTCTCTTTAAACCTATTATGCATGAAGAATGGTGTGGATTGATCTTGAATTTGAATTTCTTTCATTTATAGTTTGCCTTGTTGATGCTGCTCAGTTTGTATTGGTAGGTGTTACCCACCATTTTGTGGGTAATATCCCAAGGATAAAAAAAATTCGCCAAGATGGTCCTCAGCAGGCAGCCCCTTGCCACCAGCTAGCTCATTGTGCCAATTCTCTGCCCCCTGAGCCAGCGATGGGGTCCCTCGCCCATCTGCCATGATTGTATGTTTGAAGGTGGGCCTCCCGAAAATAAAGGTATGCCTTGTCATTTGGAAATTGAGTATTGTAGTTTGTTTATCATGGACACTTTTGGACATGGATTAATGGGGGGATTCGGTGGAAAGAATGGGCTAGATCTATACTCTTGCCCCCTAGACCACTTTTAGGTATTAACCTTGGATTCTAGTCCCATGGGATTTCTTTTACTAACCATTTGGCTCTAGGAATGATATTTCATGGGAAACCCTGATTTTGGTTGCGTGGTCCTGCTCCCTTATCCGCTTATATTGACCTATTTCCATTCATTATTACCCCAGTCATCATTTATCCCACCTGGTCCACATTCCTCCACTAGGTCCACATAGGGTTAGCATTCCCCTTCCCCTTGCCCACACATTGGGTCATGGCTTGGAATGAAGCCTGGAGGTTGATGCAGCTAAAAAGAAATATAAAAGCATATATGGCCACATTCAATAGGAAAATGTACCGCAAAATGCAAGTGGGCAAAAGCCAACACATGAGCTCTACCCGATCACCATGGCCATCACCCTGGTTCCTATAGGTTCTATGAACTTCCTTCAACATATAGGAACCCATGATCATCCCAACCCTCGGTGAGCAATGAACTACCCCACCATAAAAGGGGGTATTCATTTCTATATCTTATGCATCATGCTCTTACCCCTTGAGCCCCGCATAGTTAATCAAAGAAAATCACAAAAAGGCAAAAGGCATATAAAGAGGGGTGGAAAAAGAAAGGTCGAGGCACCTCATGTACCACAATTTCTCCCTCCTATACATCATAAACCCAAGTGTGGGCTTCCCTCTTATTAGCTACCCTTGTACCCCAACATGTGACCCAAGGTTGCCGCTTCTCATCCCATACTTCATTCACCTATCTGTCACATGCCACCACCTTTTGAAGGATGTACCTTGACTATATTATCCCCTTTATAAGTAGAAAGCACCTAATAGGATTATTGGTTAACCCCATTTGGAGTTTAGGAGACATTGGCGTATCCCGAAGCCCATTATGGAAGGGCAATGCATTATGAAGTCCCCACCTGTGGTCCTATGCGTTGAATTTTTCTTTCTTGCTCAGTATTTTGTTTCCGCATATATGTTAATTAAGTGAAGGTTGCAGATGTATTTTCTTTGATATTTACCGTAGAACATAGTAAATAACTTGTATGGATTAACAAGTAGGAGAAGTAACAACAGTTTGTTGTAGTAGGTATTCCAGCTTAGGAATCTTCACATGGTATTAAAGCTGGTGCAAGTGAGGCAAGAAGAGCAGATCCAGAAACCCCTACGCTGAGCAGAATTGGAAATCGAAAAGCTACAGGAGGCATCAAGTCGAAACCCCAGAGGGTTTGCACAATTCTAGTCGGAGGGTTGAAAAATCGAGGTAGTCTCTCTCCGAGTGAGATGACAGAGAGAAAGGGCTTCCACTGAGAATTTTGCCGTGGCAAAGGGAGCAACATTGAATCTCAACGTGAGGAGCAGTTGGTGGGATGCAGATTTTTCAGTGGGCAGTTTTGTTGGGTTGAAAAGACGTCAGAAGAAAGAAGAGGAGCACTGTGAAGGGATTTTTCCTCAGTAGACTTCTTGCTAAGAAGTCCATTTTCTCATCAGCTGAGCAGCAACAGTGACAAGCTTTGAGGGATTTACGACATTTGTGGCAAGTATAGCAACCAATAGCTTGAGGGATCAGGACAGGTTGGATGGGTTTCCAACTATCCCATCTGGAAGGCTAGGATGACTTTCTTCTAGATGAGCATGCCCTCAAGACTTATGTTGATAATGTGGTAGTTGTCCCAGCGGATGTAGATCTGCTGAAGAAGTCCAAAGCTCAAATGGCTAAGACGAAGAGGATGATCCTAGATGGAGTCAAGGATCATGTGGTGTGCCACGTTGCAAGCAATGGGGCTGCTAAGGAGATGTGGGATGCCTGGGCCACACTGTATTAGGCATCTTCCAAGCAGCGAAAGATGTACTTAGAGCAGAAGCTGAGATCTGCTCAAACGCAGAAGGGAGAACGAGTGAATCCGTTCCTCACGAAACTGAAGGAGACCCGTGATGAGCTGTCAGCTGCAGGACCTACACCTTAGGACTCGGAGTTAGTGACACTGGCTCTAAATTCTAGATCAACATTGCCAAATTGGGACGAGATGTGGGTAGCTCTGAAACAAGAAGAGTTGGGGAGAGACCTGCTTGAGGGCAAGCTTGACAGGAGCAGTAGCAGCAGTGGGTCAAAGCCCAAAGTAGAGGAGGAGAATAACGCATCCCTTGCATCGAAGGGATAGCAAGGGCAACAAAGATGAAAGAATGACATCTCCAAGGTGAAATGTTTCAGATGTAGCGAGATGGGCCACTATGCATCCCAGTGTCCTTTGAAGAAAATGGACAAGGATGAGAAGCATGATCCTAAGGTTGCAGCCGCAAATATCGAACAGGAAGAGGAGTTCACCATGACAACCAAGATACCTCCAGGAGAGATGTGGGATGATATAGGGTTGTATAATTCTATGGAGCTACAGATGGGCAGGATCCTTGAGGAGCCCACCTCTTGGATCGTCACCTTGCTACGGAAGCCCATGATCAATACTAGCGGCATGGTGGAGTTTCAGTCGGTGCCATGGAGTGTTGATTCAACAGATGCAGTGGCTAGGAGACCCAGAGACTGAGCAGCACAGAGGAGAGAGGCAGCAGTGCAAGGAGACACAGTGTAGAGCTTCAGCAGTGTAGTGGCTTCAGAGGCAGCATGGGACTAGCAACAGTCAGGATTTCAGCACCGAGGAGTATCCACTGGATACTTGTATAGTTTTTAGGTGTCTTTAGTTGCTTCTTTCAACAATTGAGTTGCAATGCACGTGCAATTTTGGGAGGAAGGACGAACAACAACACAGATGCAGAGGGAGATGCAGTATAGATGTAGCATTGATAGTGGCAATGTCAAAGGCAGCAGTGCAGTAGCAGCAAACAATGCAGTAGTTGGTGGACAACAGGTCAGACATCAACATCACAGAGACGATGCTTCAGAGCCAAAGCAATATGCAGAGAAGCAGTGTATTGCTAGAGGTCATTCCTCGCTAAGAGGGCGTGTTGATTTCGAGTAGCATCAGATGTGCTCTAAGCCTCAAATTTTGCAAGGAGGCTTGGGCATAGGTATTCCAAAGAACCTAGAGAGTGTTTTGGGAAATTCCACCCAGAAGTGATTTTATTAAAATAATTAATATTTTTAATGGGGTTCCTAAGTCTAAACTTAGGAAAATTAAAATATTAATGGGTATTAACCTAATCAGGAGTGAAACTTCTAGAAAAGGCCATGGATCAAGCCAAAACGATCTGAGCCTTTGATTATGTTTTAATCTAGGCCGTTGGTTGTCCAACGGGAAGATATAAGAAGGGGCTTGAGGGTCATTTGGAAAATACACAGAGAGATATGGAAAAGCGATTTTCTGAAGTGAGAAGTTCTCAAGAGGAAAAATTGATTGAGGAAATCTCTTACAGTTGAGGGGCAGGGATAGCAACTTCTAGTGAGAGATTCTCAATCAGAGATACACCAGCAGAGAGAAGCAGTAAGTGATCCAGAAACCTTGACGTAGAGGCTGACATAGGGCCACACAGAAGTGATCCAGAGGCAGAAAGAGAAAGTCGAAAATCATAGCAGAAGGTCAATTTCAGCAGGCAGAAGGCGGGGTTTGAGACCGGGAGGCTGAGATCAGGGACTCTGGTCTACTGATCGAATCCCCAGTAGGGTGACGCAGTGCCTAGAAGGGTTGACACTGGGACAACATAGAGGCAGTGCAAAGATAGCGAGTGCCTGCCAATGGCACTTCATCCAGCAGCCAGATCAGCCAGGAATTTTTCTCAGCGATTGTGCAAGGTCAAAATTTCAAACTCACAAAGATTCTGCCAGTATTTCTCTCTGTAACTGAATAACCCTGTGAGTTATTCAATGATGTATTCAGATTTTTCTACTGCTTCTTAATAATAAACCCTCAGAGTTGCTGCACCGGTTTTCCCGCATTGGATTTTTCTGGGGACGTTTGTCCAAAAATAATTATGTCCTATCTGTTGTGTTTTTCTTTCTTGCTCAATATTTTGTTTCCACATATATCTTAATTAAGTGAAGGTTGCAGATGTATTTGCTTTGATATTTACCATAGAACACAATAAATAACTTGTACGGATTAACAAGTAGGAGAAGTAACATCAGTTTGTTGCAGTAGGGGTTCCGACTTAGGAATTTTTGCACTAAGTTGTGTATAAATACAAGTGAGATGAGTTCATTTCTCATCATCACTTTGGTTTGAATCTCTTATCTCTCTTGATATTTTCGCACTTTTTCTAAAGGATGAATTGCAGCTTTATGGATGAAGTTTTGATGTGTGGATATTGGTCTATCTTCTCTTGGAGCTTCTTTATTTTCAATTGTGAATGGTTGGATATACTTTATTACATGTAAGTACATTCTTTTTGATGTTATTCTTGCGTACTTTTTTCATATATGTTGGACTGGGATTTTCGATGTTCTAGGGCTAATTGGTGCATGCATTTATTGCTTAACATTGTGGAATTTGTGTCTATTATAGCATTTCTCAACGTATGGGCCATGTAATAAGAGTGAAATCTCCTAGGGATAATTCTATCAATGAATTTGACCTAGACAAGCCATTCCTCTTGCACATTGAAGTATAAAAGCGACAAGGTTGCTTCTTCTTGAACTAGAAGGCAAACAAAGTGATCTTGAGGCCTCCTTGACTAGGAACCAAGAAATCCTACTCATACTCAACATAGACTCAATTGTCCCAAAGATTAAGCCACTGATCTACCAAGGGTGGTCACTAAAACTCATATTCTCTCACATCCTTCTAGGACTAGCTACATTGGGGTACCTAGGGCATCAATTTCCCAACAAGCTAGCCACCAAAAGAATTCGATCTCCTAGGGTCTCCTGTGCTAGCCTTTCCTCTTGCTCTCCTCCAATTTTGAAGACATTCCAACAGTGGGGTTCGGAGAAAAGCCAAGCCCTAGCTCCGGGATCAAAACCTGCCCTGCCATCCCCAAGCATACTACCTCATAGGGTCAAAGCAACATCTTTGAGTGAAAATACTTTTCTTGATCCTTTCCCCATGGGTAAGAATATCATTGGTTGCTACATACTTTCCTCATACCCTAGACCAAGTCCACTTGGCCCCGTGTGGTCCGCCTCCTTTAAAATATTATTCTTCAAGAACCATCAAGGATACCAATTCTAACAAGGATTTTAGGGATTGAGGAACTCTGTCAGGCCAGGCAGTAACTCCATTAGGCAGAAAAATTGACTCATTTTATTCCATCAGGTATGTTATTGTTATATACAAAAGGGTGTGACTGCTCAGTTCATCTCTTGATGACTGTTCACATTCCTAATTTAATTATTTACATAAATTCACCCAATCGTGAGGATTAGGTGTCAACATTCCCCCCTTAATCTGAAGGGATGTTGGTGAGTCC
>APFE031359595.1:0-13620 GCA_000404065.3 Pinus taeda | reverse complement strand
TAAAATATATGTTTAAGTTTATAATTAAATTCATTTGAGGATGTCTGAATTTATTTAGTTAAAAAAATAGGAAGGACAGTGATAGCATATGATAGCATATGGTTTTCTCTGTATTTGAATGTTGTTTTTTACAAGGATTTTAAACTGGTTCATTTCATTATGAGAATTGGGTTTTCTTCGGATTCAATGATTAGGTTATACAGTTTTGATGTCAATACATATTTTTCAATTTTATTGACCGGGGTTTCAACTATAAATTCTTTAATGGGTATTGTCTATATTTGCTACAGAGACATGCATAGTTTCATCTAGATTTCTTTCCCCTTCCAGATTGTGTGCATGCAGCCTCTCAAGGCTTTACCCATCTATGATAGTATTACTTACCTCAGCATTCACTTAATTACTCAGCGTACTATTTCTTTTAGCCACAATAATTGTTATTCATCATAGGTCCAAAGGTTACCTACCCCGCTAGGCTTTGTCTCTCATATTTTATATGGGTTTCCTTTTCTCTTCTTGGTTGTCGCTATTGCATTTCAATATTACATGGGGAGGATGTTTTACCTTCAAATTCTTACACCTTTATAAAAAATACAGACTTAATAGAGTATTTTCTTATTTGATTCTGTATTTTCAGTTATTCCATTCGGTATTGCTTCTAAATTTAGCTCTACTTTAATAGTTTTACTACTCTTTTTGCTCAGCAATAAAACCATTATATAAAAGAAAAGTTTAACTCTGCAACCTACAAAATTTTCCAGCATACTTATCTGAACAGCACCCAATGAATTCACTGAGAGAAGGATCTGTCCTGCCAGCAACAAAAAAGACAACAACAAGAAAGACAACTACGTACAATCTAACCCTGATATTTCAGTCTCTAGAAGAGTAAATGACAATGACCTCTATGGTCTATTCTCGCATCATGATCTCTCAGGTCTACCCAATAATCTCACAATCACTCAAGGACTCCACTAGTTCACAGCCTAGGTTAGGTCTATTCTCGCATCATGATCTCTCAGGTCCACCCAATAATCTCACAATCACTTAAGGACTCCACTAGTTCACAGCCTAGCTCAGCAGTGCCTCAATGGAAGCGTCCTAACTTAAATTCATTTTTTCCTTCCTCTTTTTGGTGCCTCCATTTTTCATTCCTTCCTTTGTTGGCCTCCCTTTTCCCAGCGAGACATTTTTCTTTAAGGAGAGACTTGTCTCTGACCTTTTGGTACATGAAGTTCTCATTTTGGGTCTTTTTTTTCATGATTTCCAAGACTTCATCATTTAACCAAAGTAAATTAAATGATAATAATAATAATAATTTTTAAACATCATTGTTTCACTATGACTTTTTAAGAAGACCATTATTTACCCAATTATAGAGTAAAATTAATTATAAAATGTTTTGAGTACTTCATGGTGTCACATCTTCCCCCATTGGGCATAAGAACTTACTCACTCTTCACTATTGCCCTTGGAATAGGTATTAATATGCTTTTAGCATAAAATTAGCATTTTTCCAAGTGGCCTCTTCTAGGCTAAAGTGTTTCCACCACATTTTAACTTGGGTGATAACTTGCTTCCATAATATTGTTTCTCTTTGGTCCAGAATACACAAATGTTCTACTAGAAATTTTTCATAACCATAATAAATTTGTCGTAATTTTAACATTTCTTTTAATAAAATAGGAACATGTATACATACCTAGTCATATATATCTAAAAAAACATCCTTGAATTTACTTCACCTCTAACTAACTAATTACATGCCTCAGGTCCTGTATATACCTTTTTAGTAATGATACATGAAATACATTATGAACTAGGATGTGACTAAGTGCGAGTTGCATAGGCCACGCGTCAAATTATTTCCATTAATTGGAAGTGCCCACAGTAAGGGGGAGCTAGCTTAGTATAATTACCCCACCGTAAGGTACTAATCTTAGGCCTAATAGAAACATATACATGGTATTCAACATAAAACTCTCAATAAGTCATTTTCCTCCGTGCATATACCTTTTATCAATCTTGGGAAACCTTTAAATTTTGTTGTACCCTCTTAACAATTTGCTCAATTTCTATTAACATCTCGCTCTCAGATTAGTTTTACTTTAGGGTTACTCCAATTCACGGAATCACCCCATTCACCTTTGTCCCTATCTGGATGAAACCAAAAAGTGTCGAATAATCATCCTGCTTCTCTGCAGTGACTTCTAGCTGGTTAAAGGAGACTCTCCCTTAATCCTTCACTAGTTGATAAATTTACTGACCCAAATCAACCATCGGTCAAACCCAGTCTCTATGAATGTGAATCCCATGAGTCTATACTTGACCAATCATAGGTCGAGGAAAAAGCTGACGCAATTTCACCTTCAGTTAATTGTACCTTTCCCGTTGACAGTGAGTATGATACCACTCAAGTTCTTTTTGTTACTTCAGATTCCAATGAGCTTGGGGGAAACCCTGCTGTTCCATCAAGACAGGAGGAAAATCCTCCCATTTTCGTAACTGAAGGGGGTAATTCTCCCATTCTTACGGTACCCCCTCCAAGTAGTTTGGTCACTTCCTTTGATTGGAATCTACTAGCAGGATGTCGTCTTCCATCTTATGTGCCTATCCAGATCATACTACATGTTTGTAATATGCTTGTACATGGAATTATTATAGATGAATGTGTATCAGTGAGTATCATATCCTCCTCTACTTGGAAAGAGCTCGGTTCGCTGCCACTTATGACTGTTACCCTGAATCTGTTGGCTTTTAACAGAGGAACCAGTCAACCATTAGGGATCCTTCCTCAGTTTCCTATTACTTTGGGAGGAAAAATTGTTTGCCTCAATGTGATGGTAGTCCCAAGCCCTTTAGAATACAAGTTACTTCTTGGGCATGGCTATGTCTATGACATGGGAACTATTGTTTCAATAATCTTTTGAGTTATGTGTTTCCTGCATGAAGGCATAATTGCCACCATTGACCAGCTTTCATCTCCTGGTCCAAATATATCTTCCATTCAACCATCTTCCTTAAATGGTCTTTTTGTACCAATGGTATCTCCCCTGCCATGGGTCAATTATGTGGTAACCTGTTCCATGCCTACATCAACTGACGATCAATTCTGTGATGTTGTGCATTATGTACTAGGGGCATTGAACCCAGATCTCTCTAATGAATTCCTTGCTACATATCCCTTCCAAAGCATTGTTCTCCCATCTGATGATAACCTCTTGGAAGTCATGACCTCTTATGGGTCGTGATCAAGGAACATGAGGAGAGTTCCTTGTCTTGTGTAAACCTCGTTAAAAAATAAAATAATGAATATGAGGATAGTTCCTAGTCTTGTGTCAACCTTGTTAAAAAAGGAAACAAGGAATATGAGCATAGTTACTTGTCCTGTGTCAAGCTCGTTAAAAAATGAAACAAAGAATATGAGCATAGTTCCTTGTCTTGTGTCAATCTCGTTAAAAAAATGAAACAAGGAATATGAGGATAGTTCCTGGTCTTTTGTCAATGTCGTTAAAAAATGAAACAAATGGTATGAGCATAGTTCCTTGTCTTGTGTCAAGCTCGTTAAAAAATGAAACAAGGAATATGAAGATAGTTATGTTATTGTGTTAACCTCATTAAAAATTGAAATAGGTCCCAGAGCATAGTTACCTTTCTTGTGTCGAGCTCGTTAAAAAATGAAACAAGGAATCATAGCATAGTTCCTTGTCTTGTGTCAAGCTCATTAGAAAATGAAACAAGGTTCCCTGAAGAAAGTTTCAATTCAAGTCTTTCATTAGATATCGTAAAATACCAGTCATGTCTTTCACTTTATCTGATAAATGAACTTTCATTCCATCCACACGATAACCATGAATTTTCTATTGGTTTTGGGTCAATGCTACCAATTCATTCAGTGTCGCCGAAATGTTCATGAGAATTCACTCACTAAAACTCATCCTTTGCAATACTCATAAACCTTCATTTTGAGGACCGCTATTCTTGAACCTTTGTTCTTCAGTCACATTCCATCTCAAAAAATCATTACACTCGTTTTGAGTTGTTGATGTGGGATACATCAAGGCCCTCTTGTGACGAGTTGCTTCTTGTCGACATCAGCACATTATCCAAGAAGTTGACTTAGAAACACCCTTCCAGTACCTTGAGGCTTGCATATATCAATGAAAAGTTTCTCACTTCCAGTGATAGGTGACATCATTGGCCTTTGACTGAAATACTATGTATAGTGTTCAACATCAAAAAATTCATTCACAGCATGTAGAATGTACTGCAATACCTTGAGGATCATTATCATTATTAGGGACTTCTCTCACGTTTGTTAACAACTTACATCATTGGTTGGTAATCAAAGAGTGTCTTCCCATGTTGGACTTCAGATCACATACTCATATTGTTAGACTTGTACTAGAGCCAACAATTGAACACCATAGAAGACCCCAGGTCTAGTTTCATCCATCAAAGCTAAGATTTCAGGAGAGTATTAATCATCTGTATGATGGCTTTACACAGATGGTCATCCTATCATGGGTTTATATCTTTAGACGACTATCTGATTTATTTACATGTAATGAAAATTTTATATGCTGAGAATGGGTATGCCTTCCATCAGCGATTCATGAAAAATCCAAAATATCATGATATTATGTATTGTAAATCATGCAGGTCACCATCCGCATCAGAACCTCCTCATCACATTGTAAAGCATATCACTCGACATTATCATTTTTTACTTCTTGCTTTAGGGGGCAACTATCATAGGTCTATTTGGGCACATCACTCCCATCATTCAGATCAGTATTATTAGGGCTCATCAACTCCTAATTCATTTCCTACATGCCCTAGAAAAGTCATTGCATTGAATGCCATCTTTTTTTAGAGTTTCTTTGTCTGAAGACATCTTGGAATGACTCCTTGAGGGACCATCGCAACCTTGGTCAGGGATAAGTGCTATGTAGAGAAATTAGGCCCATTCAAGCCCGCTCTATAGAGCACCTAGGCCCACGTTGACTGCGTTGGGCAATATTGAGTGAAATCTTCATAGGGTTCTGGGAATATTCCTTCATTCTAGATCATTCTAGAAGATTCCCACCTCTTATCCTCTCCTATGAGCTCAAAATTGGATAGGGAATGAATCAAATGAATCATATCCTCTCATCCCTTCCTACATGGAAACTAACTCCTAAATTTGAAAGCCATTCAATGCCAAATTTATGACAAAACAATCTCCATTTCCATATAAATTGAGTAGTCATCATAGTGATCAGGGGCTAGGCTTTGAGAATTTGTACGGAGATACTGTTGGTGTGAGGTTTGATATTGTAAGCAAGTATTGTTATGCTGTTGGAGTGTTGTGCTTTTGGTGTGATGAAGGATGGAACTCAAGCTGGATGAATAACATGGGATCAGACTTCTTTGCTGTAACTCTTCCTTCTACTTAATAAAGTTGTTTACACCTTTTCCCATATTCTTTCCTTTATTTATGATGATTATATGTGTACATTCTTTCGATTCCATTTGCTTATAGTAGATATATCTCTGGCTTTGATTGATTTTTATCCTGTGTTTATGATTGCACATACTTATTGAGCAGATTCAGTTCAAGAAGGAGCGACGAGAGCTATTCACAGGACACAAATGGAAGTGAAAGATAACAAGTAGGTCCCTTGCCTTATTTATCTTCTATAGGAAAACATTAAACTCTTTAAATCTATTGTTCTAGGTATAGCTACCCACCTAAGGGAATTGTATTTATCCGTAGATGCAAAATTCCACATAACAAAGAGGTGCATTTGAACTTCATGAAAGATTTTGTGTTCTATGTACCTTCCCTCCAAAGGATTGTGGATCAGACGGAGTCTTCATATAGTCCTAATATATGATCTTTTATCACACCCGGGGTTTCTTGGTCTTCTTATATGATGATTATATTTTCACCCTAGATCCTTAAGTGTCATCTAGCCTGTTCTCCTTCTTCATTTCCTTCTTCATCATATTTCCATAGCATGATAGAATTACTATATCTAAAATCCACTCAAGACAAGACAATATTAGTTTTGAAAAGTGTAACTAGGTTCAGTTTTCATAATCACATGTAATTCTAACTTTTATAAATGATGTAATGAATAAAAGGAAATTCTTTTTGTAAGTCGTGCTTCACTGGTTTCATGAGAAAGTGGTTTTATTTTAGATGGCTCCCATTAAGAGCCCTAGGGTTCGTCATTAAAATGCAAAGAGTTTATTTTGTGTATGAAGAACCCTTCTTGGGGATATAACTGCATATTTGAGTTTATAATATGTCTAGAAAACCCTCCAATGATAAGCACCAGTTCTACTCTTGAAGTCAGGCTCAAAACAAAATATAAACTCATGTTGGCTTAGCTTATATGGAGACACATCTATTTGTAATGTCATGTCGACTTAATATATGGGAAAATCCACTATAAATAGGAGTGAATGATTTTCACATTAGCACATAGAATAGTTTGATATATCTCTCAATTTTTTGGTACACAAAGATAGAGAGAATTTTAGATGATGACACGATGAAGTTCATATGGGTCATCTATGACTTCGTAAGAACAAAAGCTCATATTATATTTAAGATCAGTGTGACTATTTCTATGCCCTAAACACAATCACATTGTTTGAGTGATGGATACAATTATGTGAGTATTTAAGAAGTTTTCTTCACCTGTGTAATTCAGATCATAGTGTTAATGACAAGAAAAGGAATAAAAATTCAAACTTCAAGAGTAGAATTTCGATGCGACATTAGTAGATCACGTGTTGGTCAAGAAACCATAGTTCAATGGTATATAGAGGCCATAGTTTAGGTTCTTTCAAGGAGCTATTACTCAGTAATGTATTACTGCATTTCAATGTTGCTACAATGGTCATAATTTGGTGGCTTTACATTGACATGTTCTTTTGACATGCCTAATATATATTTAGTTTGTTGAATAGACAATCTCAGTTGGAATAAGTTTGAAGACGAAGAGGAGTCAAGAAGAAAAATAGAGAACTAGTGTATTGGTATTGGAGTGGCCAATAGGTCAAGGGCCTTTGTATTAGTATTCGTCAATTGGAATCTCTATAATAATAATTTTTGCAGGCTTCCATCTTAAAGAGTGAGGGGATTTGGCCCTAGATCATAGCCTACATTGTGTGTCGCTTGTCTATTTATGTTCATGCATTAGTTATTGTTTGATGAATAAGAACACCAATAAACTAAGAATAATAAGATCATAATCTAAACAAGTAAAAGACATTCACAAGTAGTCACTAATAGAAGAGAAATAAGCTAATGATAATGCCCTAGATTTCTCAACATGGTATCAGAGCTAAATTGAAAGGGCATCAAATAAAAGCGACACTCAAGGTTTCAATAAAGGTATCAAAGCAAAAGTTCAAGATCTACGTTGAAGATTGAAACCATATATCTAAGAAGTAATCTACCTTAGTAAAAGTTTTAGATCCTTTAATTCATCATTAAAAGACCGGAAAAACGCTCATCAAGTCAGAGAGATCTACAATACAAGGTAGACCAAAGTATAAACATCCAAGAGAATTACTTCAAGGACTTAGATCACATCATCTTAGAGAAAGTCAAAACTCTAAAATCATTTTTGACGTACACTCATTTGCCATCGAAGAACTCGAAGCATCTTGAAGGCTAGGAGGCATTTTCACCATCTTCAAAAATTATAAGGAAGGCTCCCTCTCATTGAAGCAAGTATCCTCTCCTTATCCTTGAAGAAGATCATTTGAGGAAGAAGAAAAAATAGCATCATCAACAAAGAGAGCTAGATATAAAGGTGTTGACATCACAAAAGGAGAAATCATGTTTATTGAAGAAGTGGAACTAATACATATTCTTCATCCACCATCAAAGTGATCACGTTGAAGATTTAATCTTCAATTTTCAAGTAAGTATCTTTCATTTTATAATCAAATTTGGTAAAACGACTTCTTTTATGTAAGGATATCTATTACCTCATTGGGTCATGAAAATTCCTTGTATGGAAAAGGAGGACAGCCATACTAGAGAAAAGTGAAGTCATTAACCATATCAATAGAAAGGTATCCTATGAATACGTGGAAAGGGATTCTTATGAAAGGTCCCCTCATATTGCAGGTTTTAAACCCGTATAGAAATTACCTCCATGCAAATTCTAAAACACAGACAATAAATAATGCGAGAGAATAATACATAAAACACATATACACAAATATTTTCCCCTGGATCCGAAAACTGGGGCTACTGGCTTGATTTTTCATTATGTTCCTTTCAATGTTACAATACATGTATATACATACCAAAGCATCCAATACCATTGACCGAAAACCATTGTGCCCAAAACCATGTGCAAAAACCATACACAAAACAAGAGATGGGTTCACCCACCTAATATAGTGTCCAAAAAAAATTCTCTGGGGAGCTGCCCTAAACCTTGTCGAGGAGGGCTAACTGCCCCCCTCAAAACCCCCATATAGGGGGGTTGTCGTCCCTGCTGTGCAACAAGGTGGGTGCTTCACCCTTCCTCTAACCCCCTAGTTAACTAGGGGAGATAGTTGTGGAAAGAATATAACACAACGCAACAGTTTCCCACTTATTGTTTTCTTTCCACAGGGGACCATAGGAGATCTTAGTCATTTATCCAGCCCTGCAATGCCCATTGTTTCTCTACACCAAGAGAAATTCTCACAGCTCACAGATTTTGTAAATGCATCTGCAGTATTTCTCAAAGTCTCCACCTTTACTAGCAACACCTTTTTTTCTTCTATCATATCCCTCACAAAATGATACTAAATATCAATGTGTCTCTAAATGGTAGGCAAGATTCTTTACCGAGAAAATTTCACTTTGGCTATCACAGTATGTTCTTATAGCTCCATGTACTAATCGCACACTTGAACACAATATCTGCAAAATAGACTCCTTCCTTGCTTGCATGAGTGGTTGCCATGTATTCCTCCTATGTAGTTGATAGTGACACTACAAATTATTTCTTACACATCCAACTAACTACACCTCCAAATAGGATAAACACATACCCACTTGAAGATTTTCTCTGATCCAGAGCTCTGAGTAAGTTTTCATCAACAAAGCCACAGATCTCCAACACTCGGTCAAATCCTATTCTTCCTTTGTAGCAAAAACCATAATCGCTAGCACCATGCAGATACCTGAAAACTCACTTCACTATTGTTTAATGCTCATTCCCTGGTTTTCACATTATCTTGCTCAATAATCCCACTGCATGTACAATATTTGGTCTAATATAGACCGTCGCATACATCAGGCTACTGACTACACTAATATATGGAACATGGGACATTTCCTCTCCCTCTTCTTGTATCTTTGGACACTGTTCAATAGATAACTTTACACCTACAAGAATAGGAAAATTCACCGGTTTACTATCCTACATATTAAACCACTACAATATTCTCTCAATATACTTCCTCTGGTTTAGCCAGAGCTTCCTCTTTCCCGATCACTGTTAATTTCCATGCGCAAAATATAGTTTACAGCACTAAGATCTTTCATGTCGAATTTGGAGGACAACTAGGTCTTCAAATCCTAGATAATTTCTTTGTTATTTCCAATCAACAACATAACATGCACATACAAGACCAGATAAAAAACATGGTAACCAATTAATTTAAAATACACACAGTGATCTTCTTTGCTTTTGGTGAAGCCAAGTCCCCATATAAATGTATCAATTTTTTGATACCACATCCTTTGTGACTATTTTAACCCATAAAAAGACTTCTTTAACTTGCATACAAGTTCTTTCTTACCATTCACTGCAAAGCCTTTAGGTTGCTTCATGTACATCTCTTCTTCTGGATCCCCATGAGAAAATGTTGTCTTCACATCCATCTTCTCTACCTCAAAATCAAAAGTAGTAGCAACAAATAAAATAAATCTAATAGAAGCTACCTTCGGAACAAGAGAAGAAAATATCACCAAAATCAATTCCCAACACCTGAGAATAACCATTTTCTACCAACCAACCTTTGTATTTCTCCACCTTTCCTTATCCATTTGTCTTTTTTTCAAACACCCATTTACTGCCAATGAGTTTCCTTTCATCCAGCAACTCCACTAGATCCCAAGCCTCATTTTTGTGCAAAGATGCCATTTCATAAACCATGGCCTCTTTCTAGAGCTTTCCATCCTCTGAATCTACTGATTCCGTCACAATTTTGGGATCATAATCAATAATAGATAAAGAAACATTTTAATAGAAATTAAATGGACTATAGATTTCTAGTTGGCTTCTTTCTTCAAATGATTTTCTCATAACTAGAATTTGTGGCTCTTCATCTTCTCATTCCTCTTCTGCTATAGAGTTTGATTCTTCCTCCTTAAACTCAAACTCTATCTTCACAGGTTCCTTTGATTTGAATTCATGTTTAATAACATCTTTCACCTCTCTGAACACCACATCTTAGTTGTACATAACCTTCCTTATTACAGGGTTCTAAAGCTATAACCCTTTAAACCATCTTTAGCGCCAATAAATATGCAGCTTTCAGATTTACTATCCAGCTTTGTTCTTTTGTCCTTTGGAACATGTGCATATGCATCACATCCAAATACCCTCAAATGTCAAAGAAAGGGTTTCTTACCAGTCCATAACTCTTGTGGAGTCTTACCCTCCAACGCTAATGAAGGTGATCTGTTGACAAGGTAACATGTTATCTCCACTATCTCTACTGAGAATTCTTGTCCTAACCTGGCACCTCTGAGCATGCTTCTTTCCCTTTCCATCAACATCTTATTCATTCTTTCTGCAACTCCATTTTTCTTAGGTGTGTATGTAGTAGTATTCTGTTGTTCTATAACACACTTCTTACAAAATTGTTCAAATTCCTTCTTGCAATACTCCCCACCATTATCTGTCCTTGACACCTTTATATTCTTCTCTGTCTAGTTTTCCAGCAGAGCCTTCAATTTTTTAAACCTATAAAAGACTTCAAATTTCTTCTTAAGGAAATATATCCATGTATTCCTACAGAAATCATCTATAAATGATACATAAGACACACACTTACCCAATGATGGAAACTTCACAAGTCCAAACACATCACTGTGCACAAGTGCTAATATCTGTTTTGCCCTCTTACCACTAGAGGGGAAACTCACCCAATTCATCTTCCCATATACACAATTTTCATAGAAATCAAAATCCAGAGAGCTATTAGCCATACCTTCTACCACACCATTACCATGAAGGATTTGAAGGAACTTCTCTCCAATATGTCCAAGTCTTTGATGCCATAGCAAGGTATTTTCTCTACAGACCACTACCTTTTTTGCTCCACTTTGAGCAACCACAAAATTGTTGAACCCATCAACAATAGTGTTACCTTACAATTTGTTTAGACTTCCAATCTAAACTCCCCAGATCAACACCAGTGCTCCCCAAACCATCTTGTAGGTATCTTTCTCGAACATTATTTTTACACCTGCATCCTCGATCTTGCTTACAGAAATCATATTTTTGGTCAATGCAGGAATATGTAGAACACCTGGAAGTGTGTTCTAATTCTTCCACCTTTGCAACCTCAACTTTACTATTTTCTCACCAACGATTCTAAGCTTCCTGTCATCCCCTAAGAAGACATCACCACCATCATATTTCTCATACTCACAGAACCACTCTCTATGGGGAGTGAAGTGGAAGGATGCACCTAAGTCAATAAACTAGGCCTCATCATCTACATGTGCACATGAAAAAACCATGTACACATCCCCACCTTCATCTAAGGTGGTTTTCACCTTTGTAGAAGGAGCATCATGAGATCCCTTTCCCTTTTCAGGAGCTTTAGACTTACAATCCCTTTTGTAGTGCCCTTCCTTTATGCATTTCCATCACACCTTTACAGGTTTTCCTCGAGATTTGAATCTCCCTCTAGATTTAGATATCCCACTCGATGACTTATTTTTGTTTCTATTCTGGGAACTTCCTCGTACAGACAATACATCACCATTCCGCCTCTCCATATTTTTCTTCCTCATCTCCTCCATGAACAAGGATGAGACTATTCCATCAAACTGCAAGGCAGTTGCATTTCTACCTATTGCAATAACCAGACTGTCCCACGAATCTGGTAGAGGACAAAATAAACTAACGCACTTATCTTGATATGAAATTTTAATATCAATAGATAATAACTGACTTACTACTGTATTAAACGTGTTCAAATTCTCGATCACTGAGTCTCCATCTTTCATCTTCACATTATACAACTTTTTTCGTAGGAACAATTTATTCACGAGAGAAATAGATTCGTACAAAGTCCCTAACGTGTCCCATAAAGCCTTCGTCATAGCTTCCCCTTATACATTCAACAATACTGAATCTGAGACACACAATCGTATTGTGCTCTTTACCTTCTGATCCAACTTATTCCATTCTTCACCAGACACTATCATTTGTTTAGTATCTGGATCTACCATGATCCATTGATCTTTATCCACCAATAGATTCTCCATATTGAGTTTCGGCAACTCAAAACTCTGACCATTAAATTTCTTGATCTCTATCTTTTCACTAGTCGCCACCTTCTTTCACCACCAGAATCGATCCCGTAGATCTCCCATTGAACAGGGTCTATGACAAGCCTGAGCAAAACCCCCTAAAAACAAAGGAGTCCCCTCGAAGCAGCAATCCAAATCAGAACCAAGGCCAAGGCAGCAACCAACAAAGAGGACAACAACATGCTCAAGGACAAAGGTATGATAAATCCAATGTCCAATGTTATTATTGCAAAAAATATGGGCACTATGCAGGTGAATGTAGGAAGAAGCAGCATGATATGAGTAATAGACCAAATGCAAATGTCATTAGAGAAAATATCAGTCAAGATAATGTGTTGTTAGCTTGTAACATGGTTGAAACAAATAGTGAAGACATATGGTTTTTAGACTCAAGTTGTAGTAACCATATGACAGGAAACATAGCTTTGTTTTCTGCTTTAGATGAAAATGTGAAATCAGAAGTCACACTTGGGACTGATAGCAAAATTTCTGTTATGGGAAAAGGAGAAGTCAAAATATTTACAAAGAAGGGTAAAAAGAAAACCATAGAAGATGTCTACTATGTCCCTCGAATGAGATGTAACATTTTGAGTATTGGACAGCTTGTCCATAAGGGTTACAATGTTTATTTTGTGAATGATGTATGCACCATCATGGATAGGGCACCCAGCAAATGATGCATTGCTGAAGTGAAGATGACAAAGAACAGAATGTTCCCTCTTAGAATTAGAGCATATTTGAAAAATAAAAAAGTTATTGCAACAGTTACCCAAGAGGCTTACCAAAGCGTGCCAAAGGATGAAAATTGGTTGTGGGACTTGAGGTTTGGACATCTCAACTTTGGAGGTCTTAATTTGTTGAGCAGAAAAGGAATGGTAAGAGGATTGCCATTGATAGAGAAACCGGACACCCTTTGTGAAGGTTGTATATTGGGGAAACAACACAGAGAAAGTTTTCCTTCAGGGAAAAGCATAAGGGCAAAGGCACCCTTAGAGATTGTCCACTCAGATGTATGTGGACCGATGCAAACTCCATCATTAGCAGGCAGCCAATATTTTCTAACA
>APFE031359586.1:40334-79240 GCA_000404065.3 Pinus taeda | reverse complement strand
TATTTAATTATTCTTATATGATTTAGTCAAATATTACAAGGAATTATTATCAAATAATGATTTAATAATTATTCCTAGAGAAATTAGATAAATAATGATTTATTCAATTATTCTCATGGGTTTTTTTTATAATTTTAATAAGAAATAATCTAATAAAATTGGTTTATAAATTATTTTGCATGGTGAAAGAGATTTTACTGTGGAAAAATTAATCCTACATGGTGTATTTTGACCCACCTAGTTGGAAATGAATAGGTGGTCATTTTTTGGTGATAACAATGGAAGGTGAGATTGGAGGCATATATTTGTTAATGAGAACATTTTTCTATAAATTGAATATAGTTTGCGAGATGAGCATAATGAAGAAGCCAAACGAATCATATTCAAGGGTTTAAAAATTCTGATTCAGTTAAGGTAAGATATTGTCAAACAACCAAAGAAATGATGGACATATTGCATTGGATCTATGAAGAAAGTGGGACACGTTCTGCTGAAAGAGGTAAGGATTGTTGTTTCTCAAGCAATGAGACACATTTCAAGAATGGTGCTCTAATAATAAAACTCACAGCTGAAGATAAGATCCAAAAAAATTACTCCAAATTTGTGATGAAAGGGAGCATGAACTTAAAGAAGAGATTATTAGACTGAAGCAAGATTTATAAAATTTAAGAGAAGGTGAAGAATTGATCGACAACAGACTTAGAGAAAGGATTGATGAATATGAAAAGATAAAGGTTTAGGCTACCAGTCTAAGAAGTGACTCAAAGGGAGCTAGAATACAACTACTTCAATATCGAAAGGTTGAAAATAAAATTGAAGTTTTTAATGAGATCTTGAACAGTCAAAGCTCCCTTCTCATCAAGACTGGTTTGGGTTTTAAGGAAGTTTCCTTCTTCAAGAAAGGAATGGACAACTAAATTGTAAAAGAGTGCATTAACAAAAAAGCCAAAGAAAGCCATAAGAGCTAGTAGAATCAAAGAAAGTAAAGGAAGAGAATCTCTCATCAGCAGAAACAAAGACAAACAGAACTTAATTATAAAAGGAAACAACATTCAAGAAGAGAAAATAAGAAAATAAGATCATATTTTCCTCATGGTTCAAGGACCTAGGAAACAAGGTACCAAAGTCTATTCCATGGTTATTATTTCTCTTGCAATGCTTTTGAAAATAGAGAAATAGAATGAAAATGTTTATTTCGAAAATAATTTTTGTTCAATTCCATCAGGCCAAGGTAGTGCTTGTGACCATGTTGCATACTTTAAGTATGGTAAACTTGGCCACAAGACTTTATCTTGCATATATGGAAGAAAACATCCTACGAAAAGTACAACTTTGTGTTATAGATCTATTTGAGCACATCAAATCCCAACATTCAGATCAATGTTTTAGGGCTCATCAAACCCTAAATTCAATTGTTTCATTCCCTAAACAAGTAAACCCTTTGAATGCCTCCTTTCCCGATAGTTTCATGACTTGAAGACATCGAGAAATTGCCTCTAGAGGGACCATCGCAGGTAAGCCCTTATGAAGGTGCACTGCAAAGCAGTTAAGTCCACTGCTAGGGTTCTCTGCAGAGCACTTAGGCTTCCTTTCACCTGCACTGGGGGAGAATGAGCAAAATTCACATAGGTTTTCAGGAATATTCTTATCTTTTGGAGTCACCTAGAAGTTTCCCTGTCTTATCAACTCCTATGAGCTCGAAAATGGATGAGGAATGAGTTAAGGAGCATCCTATCCTCTCATCCCTTCCTCCATGGAACTAATTTTAAGTATGGAAGGCCATTCAATATCACCATTAATGACAAAACCTCCTTCATCTTCCTATAAATTGACCACTCATCTAAGTGATCAGGGGCTAGATTATGTTGAATTGTAAGGAGATAATGTTGCTACGAGACTTGACTTTGGAGCAAGTGATATGATGCCACAAGCTTGTCTTGCTTTTGATGTGATGTGGATGGGATCCAAACTAAAGGAATGACTTTGAATCAAACACTAATGGTTGTAATTCCTTCTTTTAAATAATAAGTTTTTGAACCTTTTTCCATATGTTGTGTTCTTTCATAATTCTTATATGTATGAATTGCTTCTAATTCCTTTCATTTATATTCAATGGATCATATGCTTTGATCAGTTTTTGTCTACTGTTGTGTTTACAGGGTAGTTCTCAAGCAAATTATGTACGGGAAGGAGTGACGGAATCAATACAAGGGAGATGAGAGGAAAGCAGAACTACAGGTAGGCTCTCTATCTTCTCATCTTATCTATTGTTTATAAGAAAAGTCTAAAACACTTTAAATTATTGTTCTAGGCACAACTACTTGTCTAGTGAAGTAGTATTTATCTGTAGATGCTAAACTCTCCAAAACAAATTGGTGAGTCTGCTGGGGAAGGATCCTTTTTCCTAGTAGCTTATCCACCTCTTAAGACATCCTTGTAGACTTTATTTGTGTTCATCGATTGTAATTCAACTCTGAACATTGAAAAATTGGTGAAAAACTGTGTCAAATTTCCTCTTGAAATGGCTTACCATCACTAGTGTAGGCTTGTGAGGGACATAGTGTGCTGCAGAGCATATCTGGCTTAGGGACAATGCTTTGAAGTGCACTATCTCTCACTCTGAGCTACGCTAACCCTCCTAGGATCAGTTTCCCACCTTTGGAAAGCATATTTTTGCCAATCTTTCTCTGTTTGACTATTTGTTGATTAATAAATGAATGTTATGTCTCAGAAAAATAGTTTTTATCTCTTGGTATAGCCCAACTTTGATAGGATTGATTAATGTTTCTTCATTCTTTCTTTGTCATTATCAATCAATAGTCAAAGTTAGGATATAATTGATTAATCTGCATTCGAAAGAAAGTGTTGTAAAGTCTTCTCTTCCTTCGAATTTCAACTATCGTAAACGTCTTCATTCATTTGAACGACTGATTGATTGTATATGCATATTTCCTTTTTGTTCATATTCACATTAAGGGAATCGAAAAGAAATACATGCATGTTGCATTGAAATGAGTTTGTGTGTGTTGATAGGAATAGTGTAGGGAAATTGCATTTAGATTGTGCTCTTTGCTCTTTGATCAAAAGAAATCTGATTGCTCTATCCCTAAGTAGCTAGGATTTTCATTGTTAAATTGAATGGAAAGAATGCTTATCATGATAGTTGCATTCCTAGGAATTTTAGAATACATCACGTGGTGAACTTGAAAGGAAAATTCCTAAGCAATATCAACTTAAAATTAACATCAATTTACCTAATGGAGCATTGTCATTAATGAGAGCATTTAGTGGTTCTAGGCTAGAGACGTGTTCTGGTGTCGTAAAAGAAAAGCAGTTGCTGCTAACTTGTCTACAATACATCCCAAGTATGATACCTCATTCCATGTACGTGAGTATATCGTAGCTTGTTCACGTACCTTTGGGTATATAGGGTGGTCTTACAGTATGTAAAGTATATGGGAATGCTCTCACTGTGCGGTTTTTCATTAGATAGTGCTTATAAGGACTGGGCCTCCACATACCTTCAGGTATATATGGGAGGACAACTCTAGCTTGTTATCCCTCCTTAAGTAACTAAGTCGGCTACCTTGTAAACTATGATACACCGAACACAACATTTGGGGAGATTGCCTGCCCATACTTCTTGGTTCACTAGGAGGCATTCTGTAGTTCACAGTTGCTTGGTAAACCTTTTGCCTGGTATACCCTTTTTTGTTTATTCCTTTTTTGATAATAAAATTAATGAGTAATCATGGAGGAACATCAACCCTTACCCCGTCGTTCATGGAGAACAATGAGAAAAATGCCTTTTCCTCCCGAAGCGACACCAATTCGAACAAAGCGGTCTCGCTTAACTGAGTCAAGTACATCAAGAACTCCTAGTTCTTCATCTGAGTTACCTAAATCATCTATTTCAGTAAGTATTGAGACTCCAGTTACTCCAACTATTTCAAGCCCATCTACTTTTGAAAAAGAAGTTTCACAATTACCTGAGGACATTAGCACTGATCCTAGTGAAACAGTAACCACTGTTGTTCAACTACTAGTTGATCCTCAGATTGAAGTTGCTCAACAAGAAAGAACTTCTAAACTTGAATCAGTTCAACGAGAAGTTAATCCAGAATATATCCCAGTTCAAACATAAGTTACATCTGAACCTGAAGTTATTTAGGAACCTATTTCTGAAACTGTTATTCATTTACCCGAACATCTGAACTTCGAATTTGAACATTCAGAAGTTGTTACTTTACCAGAAGATGATCAACCGGTTACCCTCAGACATTAGTAACTATTGAATCTTCAACTTTATCAACACCAGAAATCTTTTATGGGCTTGATGGTGAAGTTCTCCCATCAGGCTTAATTGCTATAGAGGAGGAATTGGAAGAATATTCCACACCTGGAACCTCATTTCACTTTGGAACTGGGATTTACCTTTATCCTCATACTCTTGATTTTCCACTCCATTTGATCCTGCTTCTTTTCAAGTACCTGTCGATTATTTAGGACAACTTTTGGGTCAATTAATTATGGCTAAACAACCGCCAACATCTCAGACTGTATCATTTGATGCATTTGCAACGGAATCTTCCATTGCAACCTCTTCGATGTTTTCTACCATTACTAAGTTGCACTTGTATGGTGAATCACCCATCCCAGTTGGTTACTAATCATTGTCTATAACCCACTCATGGTTTGCTTCTACACCATGGTCATCACCCATGTCCTAAACCGGAATTTTACTTGGTTCTTCTCTAACGGGGACTCAACAGTTTGATCCCACATATCAATATCAAGTGGGAAATCTGGTCAACAAAGACCTATGTATCCATTAAATACGGGATTTCCACCATATGGAGAGAAATATGCTTATTCACCGTATCCTCCTTATTCTGGAGGACTACCATATGGTAATATCCCAGTATTTAGGTCAATCTGTAATTAGAGTTTGTCAATGGAAACCAACAATGCCAGTTCAACTCAGGCTTGTGTATCCAACACAACCAATGCACACTGTGTTAGCTATTCCTACTACGCTTGTCATTACTATTATACCACAATCACAAGTTCAAATTGTTGTATCTCAACTGATACAAATTGATCCTTCTACCTTGCAACCACAAGTTTCACGTCAAGAAGTTCAAGCTCCTCAGTTGTTGTACAACAACCACTTGTTTTTGGGGTTCAGCAACAACCTCAGGTTACTATACCCTCATCTGGATTGACCCAAGCTTACACTGGTATAGCTTATTCACAACCTGGCCAATCGTTCATTGCTGGACAACAACAACCGTTAAATCAACAACAGTTGTACCAACAACAACAACAGTTGATTCAAAAACTGTGGCAGCCTCAATTTCAACAATCCCAATTCAAGAAATTCCAACCCTAGTTTGGACTTGTTCCATAGGCTCAACCTGGTTTTGGTCAATGTCAAGCTTACCAAGGTCCTGTTCAAAAAGGCTTTGTAGGTTATGGACAACCACACATTCAACCTGGTTATCAGCAACCACCTTATGCTAGTTTTTTCCAACAACAACCATACCGAGGTTACCAAATGCATATGCCCTATGTCAGTATGCAAAGACCTATTTCTCAAGCAATTCCATCATTTCCTAGGTATGCTCAACCTAACTTGAATCGACAATTGTCGTTTGTAGCAACTTTATAATTACTAGATTTAAATCAGCGCACTAATGATCCAATCCTATATGCACCTTGGTGGCCGATAATTCCACATAAGTTACCATCTAACATTTTGAAATTTAATGGAAATCCCATAGAAGACCCATCAAATCATGTCATGACCTTTCATTTGTGGTGTTCATCAAACTCCTTAAATGATGATTTGGTTAGACTTCGTCTTTTCCAATGAACACTTACTGTTCCAACTGCTAAATGGTACATTGAATTACCAAGAGCTTCTTTCAATAATTTCACCACTTCAGCCACTACATTTTTTACCCACTTCTAGTTACCCATTAGATACGAGACTAGAATGGAACTCCTATCCAACTTTAAATAGACTACTGCTACCCATATATCAGATCATATTCATGAGTGGAAACGTCATCATCAAATGGTTAATACATATGTTCCTGATCAAATTTTAGCTGAGTGGTTCATAAAATCCTTGTTGCCATCAATCACCGAGGATGTGGCAAAAGGTGGAGTTGTCACAAAAGAGCAAGTTATTTCTCGCGCCCAATACTTGGATTTGATTTACACACTATTCGACATGCTTTATGATAAAATTTCCAATGCACCTCGAGCAGCTTTCACTATTCCCCCTCCTCCATAATTGAGTAAGGACTCGCATGCCAACGATCGTGTGATCGGTTCTTCAAGCATGCAAACAGCAGGAAGACCATCTGGTCAAACTCTTGCTCTTTCCAATCAAACTACCAATGTATCAGAAAATACTCTTGCCTCTGAAATTAATGTCAGGTCATCTAACAAAGGTAAAAATCCAAAGCAACCAGGGAGAAAGAGAAAGGGGAAAACAAAAAGAAATAAGATAATTCCCCTCTAGAGAGATCATCTGATTCCTCTACCTCGGCAAGGAAACCTCGTTATCCATGTCTGATCTGTAATGACAAGCATTTTACAAGATATGGTCCACACTACTTTGAGGTATCTAAACTTTTAAAGACTTCAAACACATCGACAGTGTTGACTGATTCGTTTCCAAACTCGGAGACACATTTGGTTGTAATAGACCATGCTTCCACATCCCAAGTACTCATGTTATCCATCACAAAGCCACAAAATGAAGTTTTGGTG
Source organism: Pinus taeda (assembly GCA_000404065.3). Classification (NCBI taxonomy): domain Eukaryota; kingdom Viridiplantae; phylum Streptophyta; class Pinopsida; order Pinales; family Pinaceae; genus Pinus; species Pinus taeda. The sequence goes on along the minus strand of APFE031359586.1, from coordinate 72,457 downwards.
TCAACGAGAAATAAAGATTATGGAAATCCATCATCATCGTTAAATCATCAGACCACTGATCAACCTAATCCTTTGACTTTGACTTCATCAGAAAATGTTCCACCCATTGTACCTAAATTAACAAGAAAACCACCAAAGGGGGTTGTGCACAAATCAACATTTAACCCTCGGACTCAAGCAAATCAAAATTATAACATAGTGGAAGATATTGCTTAATCACCTTTTGCTATGTCGACACTCGAGGTGTTACAAAATTGTCCCTCCCAGAAGTAGGCTTTACTGTTAGCAATAGGTGGAGTAGATCCTACAGATTCAAATCTTGTGGTTTTTAATCGTGTGGGATATACACCACAGTTACTGATGCAATTAGCTTTCCTAATTCAAGTAAAAGCTCTCAATAAGAATGTTCACCGAACTATTATTGATGAGGGAGCATCTATTTGCATTATTTCCATGAGCTACTGGAAAACACTTGGTTCACTGTCGTTGTCACGATCACCAACCATGTTGAAAGCTTTTGATGGAAGAACATATACTCCATGTGGGATTTTGAGTAACCTGCAAATCAAACTAGGGGGAAAAACAATTACTATTGAAGTTGAGGTAGTTGAAAGACCCCTCGATTACAACATTTTAATGGGAAGGCCTTGGGTATATGCTATGGCTACTTTGGTTTCCACATACTTTCGTACTATTACATTCCCTTTTAAGGGTGGAATCACACTCATTGATCAACTAGCCTTATTTTACAATAGTTCACAGGCTACAGGAAGCATTATGTTGGTACACAGACCCCCGCTGTCACTTCAAAGTGTTGGAGTAGGTCTCTTTAAATATCCTTCCCTAATGGGTACTTTTACCTTACCATGACCATCTGATTCGGCGGAAGTGGCAAGAGTAGAGACCTGCAACATGATTTCCTCCACCTCATCTAATTTAAGGAGGATTACTAACAAAGTTGAAGTTGATAGTAATATTGGGGTAATGTCTTTAAGCCCCATTGAATCATTGTAGTAATCAATTTTTCGGGCTTGTGTGATAAACCCAAATCTACACTCAACAATTGTATGGGTAGATGAGTCGTTAGAATATGGTACCTCTTTGGATCCCTTTTCACGTATACATTCTACGGAAGAAGAAATCATCCATTGAATGATGATAAGGGAGGAAGCATGGGAGTATTATCATCATCATTCCCATCTTCCAGATGACATTGAAGATTATTCAAATGAACTGAACCACCCATCAATCTTTGATTTACTATCGAATTCAATTTTCATAGACACAATCGAATCTGAGCAAAACCTGTCAAATATTAAAGAAATGATTTCTATTAATATTTCGACCAAGCCTAATATTGTAGAGAAAATTCATGTCGTCAAATCTTGTTCTCCATTGGAACTTGATAGTTACCGTACTCTCTTTCCTGAATTTAGAGATATTTTTGCATAGTCTTACGAGGAGATGTCAGGAATTGACTCTAGTATTGTTGAACATGAAATCAAGATGTACCCTGATGTCAAGCCAATTTGATAGTGGCTTCGACCTTGTTGAAAAACAAAGTTGTTGCAATTAAAGCAGAAGTTGAAAAACTTTTGCGGGCTATTTTCATTTACCCTGTTCCCCTTACTCGTTGGGTTTGCAACATTATTCCTGTCATGAATAAACAAGGAACAGTTCGAGTGTGCATTGATTATATGGATGTAAATCAGGCATGTCCAAAAGACAATTATCCTACTTCTTTTATTGACCAGATTATTGATGAATGTGTCGGATGCGAAATATTCTCATTTATGGATGGATTTCTTGGCTACAATCAAATCAATATACACCCATAGGAACAATTAAAAACAAATTTTATTTGTCCATGGGGCACATTCACCTATAGGAAACTCCCATTTGGTTTGAAGAATGTTGGGGCCACATTTTAGAGGGCAATGAATTATGCCTTCCATGACATCAAGCACATTGTTCAACCTTACCTTGACGATTTACCTGCTCATTCACGAAAGCAGACTGATCACCCGCAACACCTAAGAGCAATATTTTTACAATGTTGAAACTACAAGATTTGAATCAATCCACACAAATGTGTGTTTTTCATTGGTTTTGGTCACTTTCTTGGATTTGTAGTGTCTCGAGAAGGGATTCGACTAGATCCATTAAAGGTTTAAGCAATTCTGGATTTGCCTCCACCTTCAAATATTTTATAGTTACAGAGACTCCAAGGGAAAGCCAACTTTCTGAGGAGGTTCATTCCTCATTACGTTGAAATAGCTAAAGGTTTTACACGTCTTTTGGAAAAGGAGATACCCTTTCATTGGGATCAGCTTGTGCAAGCTTCCTTTGACGCTCTTAAAGATACCTTGATTAGAGCTTCATTAAGGTATTCTCCAAATTACCAAAATGAATATTACGTGTATCTTGCCGCTGCAGATACAACCATTGGCATGGTTTTAACCCAGGAAGAAAATGGGATTGAACATCCTATTTATTACTTGAGCCGTAATCTCAACGATAGAGAAAGTAAGTACTCTTATGTAGAAAAATTATCTTTGGCAGTTGTTCAAGCTGTTCAAAGGTTTCGCCATTATATCTTGTTACAGAAAACAACTCTCATTTCAAATTGCAACCCTATGACATACATTTTGTCACATCAATTGCTGGGGGGGAAATATTCAAAATGGATAGTTATTCTACATGAATTTGATTTAGAATTCATCAAGTCTAAATCAAAGAAATCTCTAGTTTTCGCTAAGTTACTATGCGACCTTCCCTCAACCTCCATTGATTCAACATCTAAATCATCAATTTTCGATGAGTATTTGTTTATAATTTCATCATCTAATGCCTAGTATGGAGATATAATAATTAATATCCAAACCCAAACTTTCCAACAAGATACCTCTCTCTCTCGCAACAATGACGTATTCATTATCAAGCCAAAGATTATCTTGTCATTGGCAACACACTTTACCATCGTGGTATCTATATGGTTTTACAGAGGTGCCTCACACATGACGAGCCTAAGAAATCATTGAATGATTACCATTCAGGTGCCTATGGTGGACACTTATCTGGATATGCAACCGCACAAAGGATTCTTCTTGTTGGTTACTTCTGGCCAACTATATTTAAAGATTGCATTATTGTTGTCAGAAGCTATCATGCATGGTAGATATACGACCGAAAAACTAGATTACCACCTACACCATTGCATCTAGTCGTTGTTGTTGGCCCATTCGCCAAATGGGGCATTGACTTTATGACATGTAACCCCACCTTGGCTGGGGGGCATGGGTATATTATAGTCATCGTTGACTACTTTACCAAATGGGCTGAGGCGATGCCAACATTGCAAAACAGTGGCAAAATGGCTACTCTTTTCTTTTTTAACCATGTGGTTTCCCAGTTTGGTGTACCACAAACCATAGTTACAGATCATGGGCCGCATTTTCACAATCACATGATAGGGGTTCATAAAATAAAGTGGCACTTAATCCTATACTCTACCTTGTGGGCATATTGAACCTCAGTGAGAAATGCAACTAGATTTACACCCTTTTAGTTGGTGTATGGTTTGGAATCAATCTTACCGATGCGTTGTGAAAATTCATCGCTCAAACTCGTGATTGACCTGTTACCTGACACTTGTGAAGAAGCAGTGATTTCTTGGAATTAATCCATTTGGATGAAACCCATCATGATGCTGAATTAGCTAATGAAGCACATAAGAAATGTATTAAGGTGCAATATGATAGGAATGTCAAGCTTCGTATCTTCTCATAAGGAGACCTGGTCTTGCTTTATGATCAAGAAGCTGATAAAATTGGATTAGGGAAATTCGAAGCAATGTGGATGGGTCCTTATGTTGTCAAGCGTGTTGTGGCAAAAGGAGGCTACAAGTTAGTAGATTATGATGGGATTCCATTATCGCTACCCCAAAATGGGATGTTCCTCAAATGTTACTATGCTTGATTAAGTGTAGTAAAACTCACTGTATATATGCTTTCATTGCATGTGTGTGTGTGTACGTGTCTTTTAGAGATTTTTATCTAGTCAGTAATCTACTTTGCATTTGTTGCAGTTGTCAGAGTCTTTGAAACCTTTTGTTGGTTACGCCAATGGTGCTAGTCGTAGTATGCAGAATTTGTCTTCTGCAACATGGGCCATTTTCAGTCCAAGTGGTGAGTTAGTGAGTTTTCAAGGGATTTGTATCAGTCGATCGACAAAAAATATCGTTGAGTATAGCACGTTTATTGAACAACTCTCTAATGCCATTTTAGTTGGCATTTGAAGAATCATCATTAGGCTAGACTAGCAACTCATTGTACTACAACTAACAAACATTTATACTGTCTAAAATCCAACAATTTTTTATATGTTCCTTAGAGTTTGTATTTTGGAAAGAAGTTTTGAACAAATTCAATATCAACATATTTCTAGAAATATTAACACATTAACTGACTCTCTAGAAAATTATGTGTTAAATACACATTTGTAGCACATGTAAAAGTAATATTTTTAATTCACATCATTAGTTGAATGGGATTGCATATAACCATAAAAAACTTTGAAAGTAGAATAGATAGGTGTTTTAAACGTTTTTACAAAATTTGTGCCTAAGACACATTTGGCCATCTGACCCAAAAAGTCAAAAATGCATACAAAATATCCTAATTAGATCTAGTGGTGCTTATGGTAACAAGTCACATCCTGTGCTATCATGCGCAAAAGCCTAGCCCAACGGTTACGAACACCAATAATGTGGCACTGAAGCCTCATAGGTAACTCCTCGATGCAGATATCTGGAATACTAAGGATCAATCCCTCTATGTGATCCTGTAACTCTGCTAAGGCCTCAGCCAAATCCGAGTCCTGGAGAACTGCTCTCCTGATGTTTCTTTGCGATGACCCAACTAGAACCTGTTGGCGTACCACATGTTGCACAGTACCCACATCTGTATGCATAAGAGTAATTTTATTTTAGTCCTGGAAACATTAAAAAACACAAAAAACATGTAGAAACTTGAAAAATCAAAAAACACTTTCGTCAAACAACTTACCCATAGCACTCGATTCTGCTCCAACTGGTAGAATCAAATCTAGATCTCCACGATAATCCATCCCTGAGTATGGATGCTTCTCCATAACAATGTGTTATCGCTCAAGCCAACTGAAAAATGCAGGGGAGAAAATGATTGTTGACTGACTAGCATGTTGAGTCATCAATTCGACCCACCTCTGCATACGTGGATCTCTAGGACCAGCCACACCCAGTGATACATATTGTGCTTGCATCAATGGGATTTTCTCTAAGGCAAAAGCAATGAAGATCAAACCATAGCAGAAGTTCTTTGCTTTACCACCTTTTACCTTAGTCAGTTGTTCTTTCAGCAATGAAAGTACAACCTCACAGCAGTTGAAAACTTTTGGCTCTAGACACTCTAGTGCATATTACATATATGATATGTTCGCTAGATGTAGTGTCACACTGCCAGCCAATTTTGCGATTGTGAAGAGGATCGTTCTTAAAGGAAAATCTCTTACATCCCTGATATTTATTTTCCTGCCCTTGCTAGGCTGTGTACTTGGCCAACAAAACTGTCTGATGTAATCTCTCACTGATTCACCTCCACGGGCAAATTCAAAAAGTGAGATGGGGGCACCTCGTCTTGATAGTCTGGTAAGAAAGTAAATATCCTCAATAGTAATAGGGTCCATCTTGTCCCTAATGTGAAATGTCTGATCTGTTGGATCCCATGCATGAACAAGGAACTATACTATTTCTATTTGTTTCCTCATTCCAAACAACTTAAAGTATTTGAGTAACCCGCAATTCCTAAGGGCCTCATGTATACCCCGTTTGTTTAGGGAAACCATGTCTTATTCTTCATGCTCTATTTCTCACCATGTAATTGACATTCTAATCTGATGAAAGCTGAAATACAATCATAAGCTAAATTAGGATCCTTTCCATGCAAAAAACAGTACAAATTTTGGAGCTAATAGCTAAAGCAAACTTGGGAAACTTTCCCAACGCAGCCCAGGCATGTAGATAGTGCACTACAGAGCATCTAGCCTTCTATCTAGTTGTTGTTCAACACAGTTTTCGATGTGAAAGCATGCATTGATCCCAAGGCAAAAAAATGAAACCCCAGGGGCCCCAAAAAACCCTAAAACTTGTATGAAATGAGAAAAGAATGAACTAAAAATAAATTAGAGAGGTTTAGTTCCTACATGATCTGAACAGTTCAAGAAATGGTCCACAGGCGAAGTTTGAGGTAAAAAATGAGCTCAGAGCACAAAACTAGATGGTAAGTTCCAAATGGTAAAAATGATATGGTAAAAACCTGTTTTATGTTTATTTCATGTTAATTAATTGACTAAACACTAGTATTTTCCTATTTTTTCCAATTAAACAAATTTATTTAATCCGTTTGGTGATGTTTTGAGCAGGTTTTACAAATGATTTGCAGAATTCAACGTGCTCGATTGTAAGTTGTACTTTTGACCACAAAGCAAACTTTTATCTCTTTTTCGAGCTTTGTTAAAAATGAAAAAGGAACCCCCTTGGAGTCCTCTTTAAGCTATTTTCAGACTCTCTAAACATGAAAATATTGCCGAGTGCTTGTCCTTTCCAGCTCATTAATGGATTGGAAACGATATCTATCTTGTATTATTTTACGCTTTTTTGGACTTGAGAGATTAATTTATGAAAACAAACTTGTGGAATTTTCTTTTTTTACCTTTTTAAACTCTCTAAACATGAAATGGACCGAGTTATCTTTGTCGTTAAACCCATTAAAAAACATCAAATACCAACAAACTTGTCCACCTCGACAAGACCGAGTTTCACCTTTGCTAGACTCATTAAAACATCAAATAGCGATGGATTCGCCCGAAAGGTGAAATTATACAACAAGCATATGTTATCCTCCTCAAGCTTGATAAAAATAAAGAGGTACTGGTCAGCAATGACTGGGGAAAATGGAAAAAGAGGAGAACCAATATATTCTAGTAGGTCACTCTTGAACATGACACTTTCACTCCATCACCGTGACTATCTAGGTTGGGTTATTAGCTTGATGGTTATCACATTGTTGGTATATCATACCATCCATCGCTTTGTTTTGGGTCAATACTACCAATTCACTTTAGTGTCGCTAACATGTTCAAGAGAAGTCATCCAGTCAAAATCCATCTTTTGCAATACCATAAACCTTCATTTCCATGACCGCCATTCCTGAACCTTGTGTCGACAGTAAAATTCCATCTCTAAAATCACTACACCTGTTTCGTGTCATTGATGTGGGATAGATCAAATCCCTCCTGTGATGAGTCGCTTCTTGTCAACATTAACTCATTATCCAAGAAGTTAAATTAGAAACACCCATTTAGTACCTTGAAGCTTGCATGCACCAATGGCAGGTTTCTCACTTTCGGCGACAGACATACATCAATGGCCTTCGACCAAAAGACTTTGTATGGTGTTCAACATCAAATCATCCATTCACACCATGCATAATGTACTGCAGTACCTTGAGGATCATTATCATTATCGGTGATTTCTCTCTCATTTGTTAACAAATTACATCATTGACTAGTAATCAGATGGTGTCTTCTCGTGTTCAACTTCAGATCACATATTCACATGGTTAGACTCGTACTTGAGAGAACAGTTGAATGAGATTGAAGACCCTAGATCTAGTTTCATCGATTTGGGTTGCGATATAGGAGTACTAAATCATATGTACAATGGATTTACATTGATAGTCATTCCGATCATGGGTCTATATTTGTAGACAACTGTTTATGTACATGTAACGCAAGTTTATTAAGCTGAGCATGGGTATGCCTTCCCTCAACAATTCATGTAAAATCAAATATCATGTTATATGTATTGTAATTAATGCAGGCCACCTTCCACTTCGATACCTCCTCATCACATCGTAAAACATTTCTTTCGACATTGGCATTTTTCTGACTTCATGCTTTAGGCGGAAACTATTACAGATCCATTTGAGCACTGTTACACAGTAAAATGTCACTGCCATCATGTCAGTCTCCCTACTGTGCCATAAAACCACATTCACCTCACTTATGCCCTCTGGAATGGCTAAAAACCCTCTTTGCCTAAGTTAACTGAATCATCGCGTCTGTTTGTTAAATAACCGCGCTGACCAGCGGAGGCTAGTGTGACTGATGCACTGCCAGCGCAGAAGCACACGTGTTTTCCGCGCTGGTCCAATTTCATGGACAGCGCGCCCTCTGTTTGTATCATTAAGCATTGACCAGACCTCTTCTATAATTGATCTGCGATGCCAGCGCACCAGCTCAGTTTTGCACCCGCGCTGATCCTATTTAGGCGAATTTGTTCTAACAGCCAACCTTCCAGATGACTCCAGACTTGGTTGTTAGCATTGTTGAGGTCGCCATCCTTTCTCTGGCATGTCTGTTCGACTGACCATCCACTTATCTTGGGGGAAAGCTCATCCTTTACCTATTCATGGAGACTCCTTCTCCTTTATAAGCCTCCTCCATTGCCCATGAGTAGCTATTTTGGAACATATAGACTTTGATAGAGGAATTCTTGGTGCATTAGTGCTGCTTTTGTAGGCATTTGGTGTGTTGTGTGAGGATTGCTTTTGAGCTTGAGGAAGGTTATGAGCTTGTTTCCTTGTATGTGAGAGAGAGACCTCTTTGACTTGGGAGAACCACTTCAAAGGTGAATGCTTGGAAGACATGCTGGCTGGACCCTCTAGAGAAGGACTCAGCGTTAGGACTTCAGTTGTACCTTACTCTATTTTCTGATTAATAAAGATAGATGACTACTCTTATGGTTCCATTTCCATTTGTCCTATGAATGATTGATGTAAATTGTATCCTTCCTGATTGATACATAGTTGTTTTTAGTAGATTTTACACTTGTGTTTGCTCTCTCTTTGCTTGTGCAGGTGTCCGTCCGCGAGGATAGTGGAGGACTGTGATCGGCCGGAGCGAAGGAGCGAGAGGATCATCTCTTCGACAAACATAGCACTGGAACCCAAGTAGGTTTCTTTTACCCACTTGTTAATTACAACTAGGAACCTGCAGTGTAGCATTGTTTGATTGTTGCTAGACCCCCTTTGGGCTAGTAGGGATCGCCTCTATCCGTAGAGGGGATTTACCTCTCCAACAATTTGGCGACTCCAACAAAGTACAAGTTCAAACATGTGAATATATGTGTCGAAATCAAACATGCTTGAACATCGTCTGATTACCAGCCAATGATGGAAGCTATTAACAGATGTGAGAGGGGCCACCAATGATGACGATGGTCCTCAAGGTACTATAGGTACAATCCACGGCATGTGAATGAATGAGCCGGTGTCGAACACCATAAGTGATACGTCATGACATGGGCCTGAGGGTCCTCTCCGGCCTTCCCATCAAATTTGGGACAGTCACTACATGACTCATCGATGGATGGCTGCGACCATACCTGAGTCTTCTTAAGGATGGCTGCGACCATACCTCTTATCATTATGGTCTCTTTAGCTGGGTGGCTGCGTCCATACCACAGACCTTCTTCATATGTCTTTTGGATGGCTGCGCCCATGCCTAGACTACATGTAATTGAAATATCAGTTGTATCTGCCTGTAGGTTCTCCCTGGTGGTGTTCCAGTCCAGCAGTCTTGTAAAGCATTTCACCCCTCCCACTCTCTCGGGCTTCATGCTTTAGGGGGCATCTGTTACACAGTAAAATGTCACTGCCATCATGTCAGTCTCCCTACTATGCCATAAAACCACATTCACCTAAGCTCATGCTCCCTGAAATGGCTAAAAACCCTCTTTGCCTAAGTTAACTGAATCATCGCGTTTGTTTGTTAAATAACCGCGCTGACCAGCGGAGGCTAGTGTAACTGATGCGCTGCCAGCGCGGAAGCACACGTGTTTTCTGCGCTGGTCCAATTTCATGGACAGTGCTCCCTCTGTTTGTATCATTGAGCGCTGACCAGACCTCTTCTATAATTGATCTGCGATGCCAGCGCGCCAGCTCAGTTTTGCACCCGTGCTGATCCTGTTTAGGTGAATTTGTTCTAACAGCCAACCTTCCAGATGACTCCAGACTTGGCTGTTAGCATTGTTGAGGTCGCCATCCTTTCTCTGGCATGTTTGTTCGACTTACCATCCACTTATCTTGGGGGAAAGCTCATCCTTTACCTATTCATGGAGACTCCTTCTCCTTTATAAGCCACCTCCATTGCCCATGAGCAGCTAGTTTTTAGTTTGGAACATATAGACTTTGATGGAGGAATTCTTAGTGCATTAGTGCTGTTCTTTGTAGGCATTTGGTGTGTTGTGTGAGGATTGTTTTGAGCTTGAGGAAGGTCATGAGCTTGTTGCCTTGTATGTGAGAGAGAGACCTCTTTGACTTGGGAGATTTGCTTCAAAGGTGAATGCTTGGAAGACATGCTGGCTGGACCCTCTAGAGAAGGACTCAGCGTCAGGACTTCGGTTGTACCTTACTCTATTTTCTGATTAATAAAGATAGATGACTACTCTTATGGTTCCATTTCCATTTGTCCTATGAATGATTAATGTAAATTGTATCCTTCCTGACTGATACATAGTTGTTTTTAGTAGATTTTACGTTTGTGTTTGCTCTCTCTTTGCTTGTGCAGGTGTCCGTCCACGAAGATAGTGGAGGACTGTGATCGGCTAGAGCGAAGGAGCAAGAGGATCATCTCTTCGACAAACATAGCGTTGGAATCCAAGTAGGTTTCTTTCACCCACTTGTTAATTACAACTAGGAACCTGTAGTGTAGCATTGTTTGATTGTTGCTAGACCCCCTTTGGGCTAGTAGGGATCGCCTCTATCTGTAGAGGGGATTTACCTCTCCAACAAGCACATCAAATCCCAACATTCAAATCAGTGATTTAGAGCTCATCAAACCCTAAATTTAGTTGTTTCATGTGCTAAACAAGTCAACCCTTTGAATGCCTCCTTCCCAGATAGTTTCATGACTTGAAATCATCCAAAAATTACCTCTAGAGGGACCAGGGAAGGTAAGTCCTTATGAAGGTGTGCTACAGAGTAGTTAAGTCCACTACCAGGGTGCTCTACAGAGCACTTACGCTTCTGTTCACCTACACTGGGTGAGAATGAGCAAAATTCACATAGGGTTTGGGGAATATTCTTATCTTTTGGAATCATATAGAAGTTTCCTTGTCTTATCAACTCCTATGAGCTCAAAATGGACGAGGAATGAGTTAAGGAGCATCCTATCCTCTCATCCCTTCCTCCATGGAACTAATTCTAAGTATGGAAGGTCATTCAATGTCACCATTAATGACAAAACCTCCTTCATATTCCTATAAATTGACCACTTATCTAAGTGATTAGGGGCTGGATTATGTTGAATTGTAAGGAGATAATGCTGCTATGAGACTTGACTTTGGAGCAAGTGATGTGATGCAACAATCTTGTCTTGATTTTGATGTGACGTGGATGGGATCCAAGCTGAAGGAATGACTATGAATCAAACACTGATGGTTTTAATTCCTTATTCTATCTAATAAAGTGTTTGAACCTTTTTCCATATGTTGTGTTCTTTCATAATGCTTATATGTATGAATTTGTTCTGATTCCTTTCATTTATATTCAATGGATCATATGGTTTGATCAGTTTTTGTCTTCTTTTGTGTTTACAGGGTACTTCTCAAGTATATTAACTACGAGAAGGAGCAACAAAATCGATACAAGAGAGATGAGAGGAAAGCGTAACTACAGGTAGGCTCTCTATCTTCTCATCTTATCTATTGTTTATAGGAAAAGTATAAAACACTTTAAACTGTTGTTCAAGGCACAACTACTTGTCTAGTGAATTAGTGTTTATTTGTAGATGCTAAGTTCTCTAGAACACTCAGCCATTGAAAATAAATAAGGTGTGGAAGAAAAGGGAGATTCCTATTAGATCTCAACAAAAAAAGGTTTGGAGAAAGAAAGAGAAAAAAGAAAATTGAGGCTAGCTAAGCTTCAGGGGGAGATTGAAGAAACAACTATAGAAATTCAATGGGTGCTCCTCCAAGAAAAGGAAGCTTTGTCAGATTCAACAATGTTTGTTTGGATGCAAAGGTTTGATTTTATCTTTTGATCATTTTTTTATGATTTGGCTTAATTTATACCTTCTATTTTAATATGCACATGGAATGATGAAAAATTGCTCGCACAAAACAAAAAATTGATGTTTATGTATTGAGAATAAAAAATAAAAAATAGAAAACTAGAAAAGGCTCATAGAGTGATGAAGATTAACAAAGGGTTAAAACGTTGATTTTTATCAAGAAATGGCACTAGCCAAATCATATTTATGTGGAGAAAAATGATTTTTTTATTGTTCACATGCATTGAATACAAAGGTGTATATGGAGTGCAATGCTTCATCAACTTGGTTTCAAGATATTAGAATTGGTTCTAAAATTGAATGTGAATCCAATGATGAATTTCATTTTGGGTTGGTGGTGTAACGTAAACTTCCACATTTACCCACTTTCATCGGCCTACCAGGGTAATCATGAGCAGAGGGCTACTATGAAATGACTCAACTCCCTATGTACAATTAAGGAATTGGAATTGAAAATACGAAAATTTACTAACTCTCCTCGGGTGTTATAAGAACACCAGGAGCTAAACAACCCTTGTAGAAGCCCAAACCCTTAGTTAACTTCCATTTTTAGTGATCTAGAGCCCTAGTCACTCCTATGAAAAGGAAATCAAGTGATTGTAACCCTCCAATCACTCTAATGACCCTCCCTCCCAGAGATTGCTATCTAGATTACATATTTCTAAGCCTACGACCCTAAAATTCGAGCCACATTTTCAGGGCCTAACTCTCAACCACTTCCCAGAACTTAATGAGACTTTAAGAAATGATAAATAACACTAGGACAAAGCCAATGACAAAACAATTATAAAAGGACTTAACCTAACTAGTTCTAACTGTGACATTCATTCCATTGAACATGGTGAACATGAAATCTATAGGTCATGAACGCATATTTGGACATAGAGATCTAAAACTTATCTGAGAATCATCAACAAGGTCTAATTCCATCCCACAATAGTTGCAATAACATCTATTAGGTCATGTAGTCAATAACCATTCATTTACCAATCAAAACGAAATAATATGCATAGCTTTAATTTGTCATAACCATGCTTATAACCAACATATAGCCAAAATAATAACAAGGAAAGAACAACCATCAAAGCCACCTCATAACAAGTACCTTTACTCATAAAATATAAGAGGAAATTAGTTCTTATTACCATATGAAAAATCTAGACAAGTTAGGGATTTCCAAATATCACCCAACCATAGATTTGGCTTAACCAAATATTTCTTTCATCTAATCATCCCCGCGCCATATTCCAAGCATGAATGTGTGATCTCATGGGATAAACCAATCCATAAAAATCCAAGGGAATCTAGATGTTAAACCACCTCCACGCTCACACTACCATGATCTCACCCAAATCGGTCTTGAGATCACAAAATCAAACCAAGATCGGATACCTCAAAATTCCTTTACCATCCCTAGAGGAATTTCCCTGTCTCCACCCACCTATTGAGGGCTTCCTAGAGAAAACCATCTCCACCCCCAACCATTGGGACTTTCCTGAGACCACCTCACCCAGATCCAAAACCTTTCAACAATCCAAAGGTCAACCAAGAATGAATCCCATCACACCGTAACTATTTGGACTCAATAAGGCAAGGTTGAAACAACTATAAAACTAGGAAAAACCCATGCTAATGACAAAAAATGAACCAAATACACACATGCATGTACTATTCCGAAAAATACTTTGTGGGGGAAGGGGCGGGGGGTCAGTATTTAAAATTTTTCTTTTTCAAACTGTATACACTATTTTACAGAAGCCAATCAGCATATATCCATGACTACAATGAATGAAACCAATGTATAGATAATAAACTTGTAAAATATTTAATTGAATGTCTGTTGATCTCAAACCAGAGTGTGATGCTTTTACTAGGCAGTAAACAGATGCAACAAGAACAAAATAAATCAACACACATAAGTAACATACATGAACACCAAGATTTAAGGTGGAAACCTAATGTAGGGGAAAAACCACCTATTGTTGTCGTCTCTGTCTTCTTTTAATATAAATAAAAATTGTTTACGATATTGTACTGGTGCAGAGTCATTGCAGTATGTAGGCACCCAACTACAGAAGGCTACAACCTTCTCTCGTTCTCCAACTTCTACTAGAAGGGAGCTGCAGTCCCCTCGCTCTTGTGGTTGCTGATGTTTACCAGTGCATAGGTGCTGGCCTACAGAAGGCTACCACCTTTACTCTTCCTCCAGGGAACACATTTCATAAATTTTCAAACTGGATACTCCTGGTACACAACAAGATAATTTGTAGGCCACGTTTCATCAAATTTTCATACTGGACCCATCAGTAACATTGAAGCTCAAAATCAATCATCACTACAATACAACTAATCAATGAAACCCATCAACTCTGAAGAAAATCACAATCAATCAATCTAAATAATTAAATCATTGTCACTAGAACAAAGAGTTGAAACTATAACTCTATATCAACAACCAAAACTAACTGCAACTTCAAAAATCATATGTTAGAATGTACAGACGACTTAGAAGTGTTGAACTAGCGTGTATACACGCCTTCACCAGGGCGAACCAGATTATAGATTTGCAGATAATAACTTATAACTTCGCAGCTATTCCAGAATTTAGATATACCCAGATCATAGCATATAAAGGATAAATCATGAATTAGAAATCATATCTAGACTATCCATTATCATATCATACAATGATAAGTCATTTCAAGTCTCATGATCTTGATCCAATATTGTATCCAAGGTTGCATAAGATACTTTATACCTATATCATAACCATAGCCCGTACAACCCAAAATATACTTCAGATACAAGTATTCATCAAAAACCCTTTCACATGCAGTTAGCCCTTTGATCTTCTCCTCCTTATATACTTAGAGCCTTTTTCAATACCTTAGACCAAAACAACACTTAGAACCTATGGTATTCTTAGACGGGATCAAGTAACCATTATTCCACTCAATATTGTGGGCTAATACCATGGTATGGACCCTTGTAATTCTTTAACCTTAATTTCTCATCCCATACGCGCTTTTCCTCTTGTGAAAGTGCGTGTATATGTATACGCTCCTTTTGTTCTATGAACCCACTTGTATACGCTACTTGGACTAGGTGAAATAGCGTGTACTTCTTAAAAATTTCTCTTTCTTTAGTTTCTATGATCTGTAATCCTTTGTTGTTAGCTCTAAATTGACCTGTTTCACTGTCATACATCACTGTGATTTTCCATCAAGGACAACACCTATACCATAATGTGATTCAGATTTAAACAGGAATGAAAAAAAATACAGAAATACCCATATACATAGAGATGTAGTGGAAATAATACTTCATTTTATTAATGTAAAATATTGAAATGTGCTTACAAATAGAAATGGAAATAAACCAGCTAGGGCGATGGTAGCTTATCTCTGAGAAGAGATGTGGCGGCTACATGCCTCTGAACTATGTTACAATGAAGCTCAAAGGCCTATTTATTCTTGAGAAACAATGGAAAATCCTAAACATCCAAAAACCTAACCTTAGGAGATGAAAAACCAAAATGTGGGCCCTATTTGGGTAAATTCATACATCAACTTCCCGGGGACATAACTTTGGCATACGATCTCTGTTTGACGAGCACAATACCTTGTTAGAAATATCTATCTGAGGAATACAACTTTGGGATGATCAACATCAGTCCATGGACTTGTGTTGCTCCCAAGTTTCCCAAAATGCATTTTTTAGGGCCTCAAAATGGCTCCGAAAGTTCAGGACTCGAAAAACTACCAAAAATAGTAAATTCTGCTACAATTAAGGAAATTGAAAAACTGAAAGAGACAGTTTTGGGGGCCTAAGTGGGATAGGTGAGTGGCCACCAACATCCACCTAAATCATTCCTCCCCCCTTAGGAAGCAATGGTTCCCACTGTGTTGAGTTCCTCCATGAGATGAGGAAACTTCTGCTAAACTTCGTCCCTGGTGAGCTATTCTACAACCTCTAATGTGTCCACTAATGGTGGGAAGCATGGTCGAGGGTGGTCCACATTGAACAATTGGTGTAAGTGAAGGTGTGGGGTAATGTTGTGCTCTAAAGCACTGTTTTCCACAACCTTGGTAATGGTGTGAGGACCATATCAGAGTGGGCTAAGCTTTTGATGGGCTCTTGTAAGGCGACCCTTTTGTAGATGCAACTAGACTTTATCACCCACCTAAAACTTTTGTGGTACCTAATGTTGATCATGTCACTGCTTGTACTTGGCATTTTCCAGAATGGGGTGTAGATAGGTTGGTTCGTTGGGTAGAGGTTCTCCAGAAGTTAGATCAAACGAATGCTTGACCTAAAAGTGCAATTGTACCCCTAGGGGTGAGGAGAAGATGTTCATGTATTCTTTCATGACCGTATCCATATGTTGTTGCTGCTGTGTGGAGGAACCCTTCGTTGGGGTCATGGATGTGGCTACGATCTTCCCCTTACTTTGAGGGCAAACCAGAAAAAAATAAATTTCCTAATATGGGAGATGATATTATTGCCTTTCTTAGCAGAGATTAGATAAGCGGTGGTAGGTGGGGCTACCTCCGGTATCCTCTATAATGTATTACATAAAGAAATAATAATAGCATGAGGCCTTGACGCATAGAAAGCATGTTTCCTCCACAAGTATGGTTGGCCTAATAAGACATCACAAACATCAAGCAGTGCAACATTACACAATACCTTATCTGTGAAGGGCTTGATGCTATAGGGAAGTTGGCAATGCTGGAAGACTCAGAGATCTTATCCTTGGTGAAGCTACGCAATGTTGTATAGTTGCAGGTGTGGTATGGTTGGTAGTCCCAGCCAATTCACGACCTCTACTGAAATGTGGTTCTTTTGGTTGCCAATGTCGACAATGAATTGCAACAATGAACCCTTCACTCACATTTATGAGTGGAAAAGACACTCCCCCTCTTAAGGATCTTCGAGCTCAATCTTCTAGACCTTGGTGGTGGCAACAGTGGCATTGGGCTCTGCATCAATGATTTGCTTCCCTTTGTCATTCCCCTTGTCAGGGTTTGATTGAGGGTTAGAACATGCATCTGATTCTCAAGCCTTCAACTCATCCAACAATGATTGTTTGGTCCAACACTCACTTGTGTTATGGGTGGGGCTCTTATGGAACTCACACCACTTTCCTATGTCCTTCTTTGACTTCGTGGTGTTGTTATTTTCTTATGACTTTGACAGGCTGTCTTGGGTCACCCCTCCTTGGCTTTGTCCTTTATTATTCGGATTCGTAGATCCAAAGTCTCGCTTATTTTGTTTAAAATTCTACTCGATCTTGCCAGTGTATCGGTATGTCGTGCCAAGCGAGGGGATGTTCAGGAACTACATCTCATATTGGATGTACTTGTGTAGGTAGCTACAGTATTTGAGTATCAAAGGTAGCTCAAAATCCTTGATACCCAACTTTGTGCGAAGGGTATGAAAAGTATTTGTGAACTCGGGCACATCTTGGTCCCTTCCCTGCTACAACGTGGTCCACATTATGTATTTGTCCTCATAGTTCTTGACAGGGTAGTACTGCTCCTTGATGGCATCCCGGAATGAATTCCAAGTGGGTGTGGTTGATAATAGTGAGCCTGTACTTTCATCATTCTGCTCGTAGTAGGTTTCCCACTAGTCTTTAACATGGGGGGCTACTTTGAGAAGTGCAAAAGTGATATTTTCCCAACTGGAAAAATCATGAATAGAAAAATAACCCTCTAGTAGATTTAACCATTTATCTACGACAACTGCGTCTATAAGACCCTTGAATATGGGGATTTCAAATTTAACTTGTACCTTAAAGGGTGTGGCCTTTCTAGAGTAGTTGTTGGAAGTAGTTCCATCCCTCTTGGGTAGCCGCTAAAGGATCTAGGCAAAGTTGTCCATCATTGTGTTCTGTTGTGGCTCAAGGGCTTCTTCAAGCAAGATTTTTATAGGATCTCTTGCCCCCTCATGTTTCTTTTCATCCACCATATGAGGCTGTCAGGATTTGCGAGGGTGGTCTTGCAAATGTTTGACTAGTTCAAGCCCTAACTCATTATATCTCAACCTTCTTGGGGACATGAAAAGAAAAATAGAGAAATAGTAGACCGCTTTGATACCACTAATCCAAATTTAAACAAGAACACAACAAAATATAGAAATACCCATATACACAGAGATGAAGTGGAAATAATACTTCATTTCATTAATGTAAAATACTGAAATATGCTTATAAACAGAAATGGAAATAAACCAGCTAGGGCAATGGTAGCTTATCTCTGAGAAGAGATGTGGCAGCTACATGCTTCTGAATTGTGTTACAATGAGGCTCAAAGGCCTATTTATTATTGAGAAATAATGGAAAACCCTACACATCCAAATTAACCTAACCTTAGGAGATGAAATGCCAAATTGTGGGCCCCATTTAGGTAACTTGGTACATCAACTTCCCGGGGTTGTATCTTTTGAAGATGATCTCCATTTGACACGCACAATACCTCGTTAGAAAGATCTATCCAAGGAATACAACTTTGGGATGTGAAACATTAGTCCATGGACCCATGCTACTCCTAGGTTTCCCAAAAAAACATCGTTTAGGGACTCAAAATGGCTCTCGAAGTTTAGGACCTGAAATTTTTCCAAAAATAGTAAATTGTGCTATAATTAAGGAAACTAAAAAACTAAAAGTGATAGTTGTGAGGGTCCAAGTGGGATAGGTGGGTGGCCACCAACATCCACTTGGATCATAATGCCAACAATCTCTCCCTTTTGACTTGATGGAAACCATATTGGTGTTTATTACGTCAAGCAGTAAAATCTGTTAGATATATCAAACAACACGAAGATATTCTCCCCCTTTGACATCAAGGGAAAAGGGTAGACCAAGATATTCTCCCCCTTAGAGATGCACTATGCTACCCATGCTCCCCATGAGCACATTCAGAGTCTGTAGAGATATTTTTCAAAAGAATAAAATGACTCTATAACTCAACTATGTGAGTATGACCTTCCTATCACCAATGACTCATACATACATCAATCACCCATCCAAGTGGGGATATACCAAATGTTCATGTATGACTGAAAAATTGCAATTATTACATCATCCTTCCCATGCATAGTGGAGTTACAAATTCCATCATAGTTATTTACATGACCTTTACATCAAATGATATTCATGAAATCAAAGACCAAGGACTTAAACAAGACCATGATAGTTATCATCAACTATCATACATCATATATGATCTGCACCATAAGAATTTGTTAGCAACATCAAGAATAACAACCTGTATATGTCCATCATCAAAAGAGTCATCTGAATTAAAACACCTATGTGGCTCAAGAAATATAAGTATCATTTGAGATTTCGTCATAGGCCACCTATGTTTGTAGCATAGTATCATTTTAGCAACATAAGAATCATTATGTACCAAGGTCTTCTAAAGAGAAACATAATGCTAACATTGCACTATTAGAAGCATAACATATGCTCCCTATGCTTACTGTTCACTATCATATCTGATCATTGCATATGTCAGTAAGAATCATCAAGGAATCATCATCAACCAGTTATTCATCAAGTCATCAACAACTAATGAGGGAAAAAAGAACTTCTACATATCATCAACAAACTATAATCGTCATTAATCAAAACAGAAAAGATAATTGATAATTGACTGAACCAAATCAGACCCTGTTTCCTAAGTCCGTCCCACTGTTTCTTCATCAAACTCACATATATGTGACTGTGCAGTTTCTAACTTGTGTATATACACGACCTGTCTTCATAATAACTACATATGAGAATTGGAATACTGATGTTTCACAATTTCAGCTCCCCCTGAGTCTATTCTGTCTGTATACTGAGCTAGAACATCATTGCCATGATGGTTCTAAATCAAAGACTCCATTTTACTCTTGTCTCCAGTCATGTGCTGAGCACTTCCACTATCATATTCATTTTTGAATGAGAAGAGAACAAGATCACACCTTATCTGATCTTCCTTTTCTTGATTCTTGGTGGATTCAACTTTTGCTGATTTTATGATATAAATCTACTTATATGATTGCTTACCATATTGTCTACGGTGATCCATAGAATTATTCCTTCATTCTTTTTCTACATGCCCAAACTTGTTAAAATCAGAACATTTTATATGTTTCATATTCCTTCTATAGAAATAAATGGCTTTGCTACCAAACATATTGCAAGAAAAAAAATATCCCTTAAAGTCCCTAGAAGCTAATGATCTTTCTATGTGACAATTATTAGCTTGAAACATTCTACTTCTGCACCTGGCTGCAACATGTCCAACATTATGACAGATATGACATTAAACACTATTCATCAGAGGAAAGAACCGATTATCACTTCCGTAGTTAGGAGTAAATGATTTTCTTTGATGACTTTCTTTCCTTGGTTGTTGATGGGGTTGACCTCTTATCTCCTTGTTGAGCATTTCAGATTTTTCATTAGAATTCCTTGCCTCAACTTGTGAGTCAGATTCACCTTTAACAATTTCATGAAAAACAAGAACAGACTTTATAAGTGGAGAATGCTTAACTTTGATCATTTCATCTTAGGTTTCCGATCCTTTAGCAAATCTAAGATTCATGGTTTTTGTCTTCTCAAGTTCTTTTCTTAGACTTACTGCTTCACACTCTAATTTTTCATTGTGCTTGTTGTTTTTCAGTGAGTTGATGTGTCACTATTTCTATGACTGTATCCTTTTATTCCAAATAGATTTTGTGTTGAGTGATTTCTTTAAGGAAATCTTCTGCTTCTAAGGTATCATTTTCATATGCCATGAGTAGTTTAAAATCTTGATCATCTTCATCACTATTAGATAGGCCATCACTATCTTCATGAGTACAATAACTTCTTCTATTACCTTATGTAGAAGTGTTTCCTTTGTCATGGTTGTATTTATGAGGACATTTAGTAGCATAATGACCAACTCTTCCACAATAAAAACATTTGAAAGGAAGCTTACCTATGAATATTTTGGAACCCCATTGAATTTTCTTCACAAAGTTTACCTCATATTATTTTGATATATATCCTGACTCTTTGAGGTCTTCCTTTTATTTTGGTTTTGCAAAATATTTGAAAGTGGCTTCATTGATTTTTGATGGAACTCCTTTCCTCATTTCAAAGGTAGTTAAAATTCCATGAAGTTGAACAATAGTAACAAATTGTACATCCTACTTTTCTTCAATGGTAGATACTTTTGAATCAAATTTAGAAGATAGAGATCTCAAAATTTTCTCAACTATAGTAGCCTCCTTTATATTTTCACCCAGATTCTTCATATGATTTACAATCTCATCTACTCATAAAAAATAACTAGAAATACTTTCATCACTATGCATATTTAGAGTTTCATACTAGATTTTGAGAGTTTGGAGTTTAGCACCTTTTACCTAGGAGTCTTCTTTGTAGCTCTGAATTATTCTATCCCATATTTATTTGGTTATGTTGAACTGCATGACTTTGACAAATTTTGATTATAATAGACTTCCTAATAAAGCATTGACAACTTTGGCATTGGTTTCATATGATTTACTTTCTGTTGGATCTGTGGGGAATGTTGTTGGATATTGGTATCCTGTTTCCACAATTGTCCAAACATCATCTCCAAGTGACTGAAGGTAGGTTCTAGTTCTTGTCTTCCAATATATTAAGTTATCTCCATTGAATATTGGTGGTCTAATTGATCCATTCCTTTGTGATTTCTCATCTTGAGAGATCTTCCTTCAAGCGATCAAGATTCTTCTAAAGTACATGCTTTGATACCCAACTGTTGGGAAATATACTAAGGGGGGGGTTAATCATATTTTAAATTTTTATTTTTTCAATTGTGTACACTATTTTAAATAATCCAACTAGCATATATCCATGACTATAATGAATGAAGGTGAATAGATAATAAACTTCTAAAATAGTTAATTCATTGTCTGTTGATCTTAAACCAGAGTGTGATGCTTTTACTAGGTAGTAAACAGATGTAGTAAGAAGAATAAATCAACACACATAATTAGCACACATAAACACCAATATTTAAGGTGGAAATCCAATGTGGGAGAAAAACAACTTGCTTCTATCATCTCTGTCTTCTTTTAATATAAAGAAAAATTGTTTACAATCTTGTAATGGTGTAGACTCACGCTAGTACCCAGGCACCCACTTGCAGAAGGCTACATCCTTCTCTTGTTCGCCAACTTCTATTGTAAGGGAGATACAACCCCCTAGCTCTTATATTGGCTAAGCTATTTACTGATACATAGGCATCGGCCTACAGAAGACTACCACCTTCACTCTTCCTTTAAGGACCACGTTTCATAAATTTTCAAACTGGATACTCCTGGTACACAGCAACACAATTTGTAGGCCATGTTTCATTAAATTTTCATACTAGACCCATCAGTAACATTGAAGCTCAAAATCAATCATCACTGCAATACAACCAATCGCTGAAACCCATCAACTCTGAAGAAAATCACAATCAATGAATCTGAACAATCAGATCACTATCACTAGAACATAGAGCTGAACCGAGAAATCAGTATCAACAACCAGAACTAACTGCAACTTCAAAAATCATATGTCACAATGTATACGCTACTTAGAACTGTCAAAACAACATGTATACATGCCTTCACCAAGGCGAACCAACGTATAGATATGCAAGTAATAACTTATAACTTTGTAGCTATTCCGGACTTCAGATATACCCAAATCTTAGGATTTAAAGGATAAATCATGAATTAGCAATCAGATCTAGACTATCCAGTATCAGATCATACAATGATAATTCATTCCAAGTCTCATGATCCTGATCCAATATTATATCCAAGGGTGCAAAAAATATTTCAGATCTATATCATAACCATAGCCCTTACAACCCAAAATATACTTCAAATAGAAGTATTAATCAAAAAACCTTTCACATGCACACTTAGCCCTTTGATCTTCTCCTCCTTATATATAAAGAGCCTTTTTCAATACCTCAGACCAAAATAACACTTAGAACCTGTGGTATTCTTAGACGGGATCAAGTAACCATTACTCCACTCAATATTGTGGGCTAATACATTGGTATGGACCCTTGGCATTCTTTAACCTTAATTTTTTATCCCAGACATGTTTTTTCTCTCGTGAAAGTGCATGTATATGTATACGCTGATTTTGTCTTCTGAAACCACTTGTATACACTACTTGAACTAGGTGAACCAAAGTATACTTCTTAAAACATTATCTTTCTTCAATTTCTAGAGTCTAATCTATAATCATTTGCTGTTACCTCTGAATTGACCTGTTTCATTGTCATAGATCACTATGAGTTGCCATCAAGGATGACACCTATACCATAATGCCAACAATCTCTCTTTGGACTTTATGGCAACCATATTGATGTTTATTATGTCAAGTTGTAGTATATTGGTGTTCTTAGACGAGATCAAGTAACTGTTACTCTACTCAATATTTTGGAATAATACCATGGTATGGACCCTTGGTATTATTTAACGTTAATTTTTCATCCCATACGTGCTTTTTCCTCTCGTGAAAGTGCGTGCATACATATATTCTCCTTTTGTTTTGTGAACCCGCTTGTATACGCTACTTGGACTAGGTTAAATAATGTATACTTCTTAAAACATTCTCTTTCCTCAATTTCTGGAGTCTAATTTGTAATCCTTTGTTGTTACCTCTAAATTGACCTGTTTCACTATCATACATCACTGTCAGTTTCCATCAAGGACAACACATGTACCATAATAGCAACATGTACCATGCATGCCAAAACCAACTAGAAAATCAAACATGCAACCTGTTACCTACAAGTATTCTCACTGACATCGCTTGATCCAAATCTTCCTTGCTTGATCCTTACTTTCCTTTACTTTCTTGTCCTTACTTTGATTGCTTGTTCTTATTTTGCTTGCATTCTCATCTTTGTGCTCATCTCCTTTCTAAAACTAATTCCAAAAATGAACTAGAAAAGGCATGAAAAAAGATGTGAACTAATCCTCATAAGGATTTTTATTATTGTTGCCTCTAATTTCTTTCAATTTCCTCCCCACATGCAACATGTGACTTTTCACCTTCCATTTCTCCCTTTTTCCTTCATTTTCATAAATAAAACACCAATAATGTCTTTTTGCCTTTGCCAATTCCTTTTCCAATTTTCCTTTGGCCATAATAAATAACAAGTGGTTCCCACTAGGATTCTCTGCCCAACATTTAACTTGGAATACGTGTCCCATGATCTTGGTCTTATTTTTTCATTTATTAACTTTATTGCATGAAATTTTAACCTGGGGTAGTTACAAAGCCCTCCCCATTAGGGGAACACCATCCTTGGTGTTCTATGACACCTACAACCAACAAAACCATTGAAAACTAAAACATATTGCCCATGGAGCTTTATAACTTGACTTGATGCAGTATTTACAATGAATAACCTAACCAAAAGAAAAACCAGCATGACAAACATGACAACATGACAACCATAACACTTATTAGAGCTTTATAACATAGATCATTGAAATATTTACAATAATAACCATACATCTCATTTTTCTCCACCAGTAAATATTGAAGGATACATAGGTCACATCTAATCATCCATATCCCATGTAGCTTCAATATTGGGCCCAAGTGCATTCACTACACTTTAAACTACTTTATTTCTTTGTTCTGTAGCATGAGTTGTTTTCACTACAATATGAACTGAGGTTTCGACTGGAATTCTCCTTATGGATCCAACTGTAATACATACCAATGAATAACATGATCAACATATATCACATATATTTGAAGCAATGAAACATGGAAATCACCATGGAATTTCACTATCAGAGGTAGTGCCAGCCTGTAACCCACTTGTCCAATCCTCTCAATGATCTTGAAATGCATGCAATACCAAGGTGCAAACTTGGCACATCATCCAATCCTCAAGGATATATTCTTGGTTTTGATGCATAAGTACACATGATCTCAACCTAAAAATATTTACATGCCCTGTGTTGATCTACATAACTCTTATATCTATCCTATTTTGCCTTTAGATTCTTCTTTATAACCTTCATTTTTTGTTCCATTTATACCAACATATCGGGTCCAATAAGTACCCTATTCACTGATCACTCCAGTTTATGGGATTATTACAACTCTATCCATAGAGTGACTCAAATCGATTCATCCTCAATGACTTCAGATAACCATCATTATAAGAAAACTCTACTAGTGGAAGATATTGCTTCCACCTCCTCTAATGATGCATAATGTATGCCCTCAACATGTCCTCCAAAATCATGTTGACACTCTCTGTTTGTCCGTCTGTCTGCGGATGATAAGTTTTATTGAAGGGAACCTTTGTACCCAAATCTAGAAATAACTCCTTCTAAAACCTATAAGTGTACTTGGAATCTCTATCTGATATGATCTTATTAGGAATACCATGCAGTATCACTATCTCCCTGATGAAGACCTAAGCTACCTTGCTAGATGAATTAGTAGTATTTACTAGAATGAAGTGAGCTACCTTGCTCAAATTATCAACCAAAATCATGATGCTTCGAGGTCCTTGGAAAACTTGTAATTAAATCCATCAAAACGACCTCCCACTTCCATTATAAAATTGGAATCAACTGTAACAAACCACCTGGATGCTTACACTATGTTTTTACTTATTGACAATCCAAACAACTTGCGATGAACTCAGCTACCCCTTTCTTCAGATTCAAACAATAGTATAATTTTTCCACAACATTCAATGTTTTCTGATATCCTGGATGACCCAAATATTAATTAACATAAAATTCCCTCAAAATAAGATTCTTAAGCTCACTATTCTTTGACACATAAATCATGTATCTAAACCTCACCAAGCCATCTTCCGTGAGATAATTATCCACATCTTATTCACCTAGACCCTATTGTAACATATGCTTAAGATAATGATACATGTCATCATATTATCCTACCTGTAAGATCTGATCCTATAAATTTGTCCCATAAGAGCTGACCTCTGGAACATGGTTTACCTGCACTCTCTTACTGAGAGCATCTGCAACCCTATTCTCTTTTTCTTTAATGTATATGATCTCAAATTCAAACTCACTGAGGGTAGCCAACCATATAGCTTTCTTGGAATTTAGATTAGGTTTTGCAAATATATACCTCAATCTTCTATGGTCACTAATCAACATAAGCCTCCTTCCAAGAAGATAGTGCCTCCACATCTTCAATGAATGAATAATAGCTACCAAGTTAAGATCATGACTCACATAGTTCTTCTCGGGGTCATTTAGTTTCCTTTGCTCGTATCATACCATATATCCCTCCTACATTAGGACTCCACCAAGGCTTCTCTTGCAATCATCTATACATAGAAAATCTCTTTATCCAGATCTACAATCTTTAGAATTTGAGCATTTGTCAACAAGTACTACAATTGCTGAAACTAGCTGCACATTCCTTTGTCCATTCAAATTTCTTTCCTTTGCTTTGCAAGTATGAAATAGGATAGGAAATCCATGAGAAGTTTCTAATGAACCTCCTATAATATATTTCTAACCCCATGAATAGTCTAACCTCATCCACATTCCTAGGAGTTTCCCACTTCATGATAGCTCTGATATTTTTTGGGTCCACTACCATGCCTTCCTTGGAAACAACATGTCCCAAGTAACATACCTCTATTTGAAAGAAGTTGCATTTAATTAGCTTGGCATATAACTGATGCGCTCTTAGAAATCTCAATATTGTTGTTAAGTGTTATGCATGCTCTTCCTTATTCTTAGAATATATCGATACGTAATCAATGAATACAATCAAAAACTTGTCCACGTAAGGATGCAACACATTCTTCATCAAATGCATGAAAGTAGCTGAGGCATTATTCAAATTGAAATGAACTACAATAAACTAATAATTCCCATACATGTTATAGAAATAATTCTTGTAAATGCCCTCTCCCTTGATGTGTACCTAATGGTATCTTGATCTCAAATCAATATTTGAGAAAAATGCTGCTTCAACTGATCAAACAAGTCATCGATCCTTGGAAATGGATACATGTTCTTAATTTTCACCTTTTTCATCTACCTATAATCAATACACAACCTAATAGTATCATCCTTCTTCTTCACAAACAACACTAGTGCACCCCAAGGTGACACACTTGGCCTAATGTATCCCTTGTCAAGAATTTTCTTCAACTGCAACTTCAATTACACTAATTTTGGAGTGATCATCCTGTAAGGTTCCTTCAATGTTGGTGTTGCTCATGCTACCAACTCAATAGAAAATTACACTTCCCCGTGGGGAGGAAACTCTGAAATATTTGCTACAAATACATCCTGAAACCACTGCAACACAAGGTACCTATTGAGGAATTCCACATCCTCAACATCATTACCCTTGTTACCAGAAATATTAATTGCAAACAATACACACTCCTTCCTGTAATTGTGCTTAGCCTTCATATCTATCACCATCCTCACCAATGTAGGCTTCTTATTTCCCTGTAAGGTTCTATATCCCCCATTATCATCCAAGCGCCCAATAGCCTTGTCACAACAATCTACTTTGGTCCTGTGGAGGTATAACAAATTCATACCTAAAATCATACTATATGATCGTAATGGAAGAACATTTAAATGTGTTGATGTAGGCATACCATTCAACTGAAATGCACAAGCTCTTACTCAATGTTGAACTCTCTTCTAAGTATCTGTAGCTAACTGCACCAACCAAGAATTTGCATGCCCTTATTTTCTCAAACCACACTTATCCACCAGGTTAGGATTAAAATAACTATAATTTAATCTAAGGTTAATCAAAATAGAAACAAATTGATCATAGAGCTTGCCTTCCATCTCAATAATGTATATTTGGCGATCTTCCTACTTGTCCATAGCCGCATAAATCCAAGGGATGTTATGACCAACATCCGCAACTATCTTCCCCTCTTGAGCACTGTAGATATGAGATATGCCACCCTCGTACAATGGAAAATCCTTCTTGTGATGATCTTTGCCATAGATCCAACACTGCAATGGTCCCTTACCATCACTTCTATTCTGTTGCTCTCTAGGTTGCGACCCATGTCCCTTCTCAACTGCATTAAACTTCTTGTAAGGAGAAACATTTTCTTTGTCACCTACATCCTAAGGCCTCCCCCGCTTTGGTGGAAACTTCCATTTAACTTTCTCATTTCCCTTCAAATCATGCTTAGGATTAGCTTTGCACTTTCACTGTTCATAACAATGATTTAGTTTCTTGATGGCTTCCTCCAGTGACCTTAGCTCATCAAACTCAATCTGGTCTCCATATGTTATTGGAAACCCACAGATGAAAGTTTGAATCTTTGCTTTCTCATCTTTGAGGTAAGTAACATACCTTAACAACTCCAGGAATTTGCTAGTATACTCATCATCTGTCATGGAACTCATATACAAATCATAAAAATCCTTATATCTATCATTATAATATCTCTCAGATACATACATCCTCTTGAAGAGAATGTCAAACTCATCCCAAATCAACTCCTTTTATCGAATGGATCAGACATTCTTCACATCTTCCCACCAAATGTTTGCTTTTCCTTTAAGACCAAAGGTATCTATTTTGGCTTTCATGTTATCTGAATAGTTATATGATATGAAGAATTTATTCATCTAAAGCACCCATTCCTTTGCATATTCTGACTTCTGCATCTCTCCATCAAATTTTGGAGGTTTGACTTTCTTGAACTCCTTAGGAAAATACTCACTCCTCCTATAAGGATGATGGTGGTGATGATGGTGATGATGTCTCATGGATGCAGAAATAGAATGAAACCCATATATACTAGTCCTCCTATTAGGTATATCTAATGATTTACCATGTCTAAATGTGTTCCCTCTATCTGACTTATATCCTAACCGATATCTGCTATCATATGTCCCATTAGTGTTCTCTTGATGTTCTTGACTATTCCTCAGTTTTCCCTATATTTTCAAGTCTAACAAACTCTTAAAGATGACTACACTGACCTCTTCCTACTTTTCTTGAGCCCTTACAAGCCTTTCCTGAGCCTCAACCAACCTTTCATTGTCTTCCTTGAAAATTCTAATATCATCCCTCAAACAACTAAATGTATCTTCTATATCAAGAGAATACCCATCTCCTTGTTGCACAACTGATATGTAGGGAGTGTCACATGAACGGTAGTCCACCATTTTTCTCATCATCTTTGATTCTCTTCTTCCTGCAAGCATGCCATGTCAGATAAAAAAAATAGATACCACAACTAAAATCATACCTCAATGAAATTCATAGGAGACTTATCTCATATACAAAATCAATATGCATTAGCTCGATACATGTATAATCATAATCATATCAATATAACAACATCATGCACGACAATATCAATTACATACCATGACCTCATGCATGAAAACAATAACCATGACAATGTATGCATAAAAACATACATCTAGCCCATCTAGTCCAACTGTTTGAACCATGCTTTAATACCAATCTATGGTATCATATAACACTAAAAGAGAGTGTAACCTGCTCTAATACCTGCTACACAATATTTTATCACACCTCCTAAACTTCCTTGTATCATACCCTGAAGTGCCTAAAACTTGGAAATCATGTAGTGTACCCATCTTGATATGCAGTTCAGATCCTCCCTGAAACACTAATGGAAACGTGCCTTGAGCCTTCCCTGAAGAAGTAAGCTCTAAGACCCTAATTTCGAGACTAGCGTGATTATGACAATGGCAACTAGTGTTGATGACAAGTTTTACTATACTAGCCTCGTGCTGCCAGCGTTCGTTTTACTTGGATACTCATGCTAATCCCTAAAAGGCAAGTTCTCCCAAAGAGTACAAGAAGCTTCATGATCTAGAGGCTCCCAGAATGACGAGCTGGAGGTTGTTCAGTGTGGATGTGGTCGAATTCTCCCAATATTTCTCTCTGATCTTATACCTATGAGCTACCTCCTTGAGATGAGGGCCTTCCCCTATGTTTGGAGAGATCCTAACTCCATTTCCCTACCTATATATTCATCCTATCCCATTCCCAAATGGTTGTTCTCTGATTATTTGCATCCTTATGCTGACATAGCACCTACATGCTACTGATTTGGCTTGGAGAAGGAGTGCTTGGAGAGCTCGAGTTTGGACTTGGACAATCACTCAAGGAGAGCTTAATAACATCAAGGCTTGGTTGTATGATTCCTCATTTATTTCATTAATATTTACAACTATTGGTTCACTTTCTATAAGTGTTTGTGTTAATGCATTAATTCTCTTAATTCTCCTTGATTTGTTAAGTAGATTAATTTTGATTATGCTTGTTGCACTTGTATGCTTTATCGTGTTTTTTATCTCTTGTGCAGGTATTCAAATGCTATGAGCAGTAGAGCTAAGCCTAAGGAGTGAGAGATTTGAGATCTTCAACAAAGGAGTGCGTTCTAGCCTCAAAATGAGGTAGGCCATCTTGCTCTTCTTTCATTTCGATTGTAATTTAGGAAAGTTTCTTTTGGAAATTCACGTAGGTTGCTAGTCCCACTCATTAGGCTAGAGGGATTGTGTCTGTCCACAGAGAGGATTTACCTAGACAACAAAATGGTGACTCCACCCAGGAAGCAATAACCTTTCTGTTAGGACCCAGAATTGACCAATTTTGACCTTATATTTTTTCCATAATATTATCCTTTTCAGTCACAAGTTATAAGCTTTGATTACACAATGACTTAATCACGCCAAGGTACGAAGTAACTTTCCGCATATCTATATGTTTAATTGTTCATTGCATATTCATGAGTATCTTTATATTTATCTTTGGAAAAGATGACTAAGTTGCCAAGTAATTGTCTTAAGCCCGCAAGAACTATAATTTATAGTTGCTGTAACACCAGAAACAGCAACTATGCAGTTGCTGCAACACCAGAAACAACAACTACGCAGTTGCTGCAACACCAGAAGCAACAACTACGCAGTTGCTACAGTCAGCAACAACAACCATCTAAAGCGGGCTATTTTGCAACAGCTGGGAATAACAAACGGCAACTATCTGAAGAACACTGACGTGGCATGATCAAGCAGCTGTCTAAAGAGGGTAGAACACAGTTACCAAGACTTAAAACCGGAACAGCATGGGGAAACGGCAAAGGAATGTGAGAATCACAAGAAGACGGTCGAAGTTGGTTACCAGCTGTGTAACAGCCAGAACCTAAGAAAGAATATATTATTATACTGTTGTAACAACATTCTGTAATTCTTATTTTTGATTGAACAGGTTAACCGAATGAACTGTAACAATCTATTGTAATAGATGTCTCCTCTATAAAGAGGAGACATCTACATTAGTCAAGGGGGGATGGTCTGTAAGTGAAATTTGGAGAGACATCAGCAAGTCTGAACTTTATTGTATTTGAATCTTTTGGCAGATGAATAGAAGATCGTTCTGAGCACTTAAGCTAGCTTTTGTGTTCTGGGGAATCTTGTGAGAGGGACCGAGCCCACCTTCCTTACAAGATTCACCCATTTACTTTTCTGTCAAGTGTGTAAGTGTGTGATAGTTTCTTTCTGCCGATACTCTATTTGAATTTTGTAGCATTACCTCTGGTAATTCTGTTTTGCTAGCACTTTGTTTTATTAATTGCTTGAAGTTGTGCAAGTGTATTTCACCGATGAATTCGAGTGCAGTGTGTATTAGCAATTTGATTTCAGGGGCAGGTGTTGAACGTCCTCACCTGGAGGATAGGGTCCTAATCCTCTGCCAACAGAGCATCCATCTCTTTGCTTTCCAGATTTGTAATCTTAATTAATTACTTTTATTTTATCAGTACTGTGATAACTTAGCGTAAGAATTACGTATACCACAGCTCTTAATGCTTTTAGAATTAAAGTACATACAGTACGCGGTAGCCTTTGGAATAAAAAGACTTTCCCAGGTT
>APFE031359586.1:0-38133 GCA_000404065.3 Pinus taeda | reverse complement strand
GGAAGAAAAGTCAAGGAACCCCTCACAGTTCATGTGATGGGAGAACTGACTGCTCTAATGACAGAAAAAGACCCCCTATGAAATATGGTGACCCTAGTCACCGTACAGTAACAGTTAAGGTCGGCAAGACCTTTGTCTCTAAAGTTCTAGTGGATCTAGCTGCTGCAATAAATATTATGACACTTGAAACAACACAATTACTGCAGTTGAAACATTTAATCAGGGAAACTCCAACCATTTTAGAGCTGGCTGATCGCTCTACGATTAAACATGAAGGAATGATCGAAGACCTAGTAATTTCTGTAGAATCTTGGAATTACCAGGCTGACTTTGTGGTGTTACAAACTAAAACAAAGTTGGGGGGTCATCCACTAATTCTAGGAAGACCTTGGTTAGCTACAACAGACGCTTTCATCAGCTGTAGATCTGGATCAATGAAAATATCCAATGGGCAGGAAACTAAACAGTTGACTCTTTATCCTCATGCCACACCCATGATTAATAATGATAATTCAATATGGGTAGACTATTAGGATGAGGAAACCCAACCTATTTTAACAATCGGACAAGCTCTAACTCTCAAAAACTCAACCGAAGATGAATTAATCAGCAACTTTATTTCTGAACCTTCTTCGGTTAGCTCAGAGATACATAATCACCTCACTACAATCCTAGAATCAGAATCCCAGAACAACCTTGAAACTGAAAATTCATCTCAGATACTAGCTGGCAGTCCCTCCAAAAGTGTGACAGTAGAAATCGAACCAGGTAAAACATTAAATATAAATCCTAACCTAACAGACGATCAAAAACAGCAGTTAATGAAGCTACTTAAAGAAAATAAGGAGGCATTCGCTTGGGATTATACAGACATGAAAGGGATTTCCCCTGAACTGTGCACTCACCATATTTATATTAAAGAAGGATCCCGTCCAGTTTGTCAACCCCAAAGAAGGATGAATCCAAATCTAAGGGAAATAGTAAAAGAAGAGTTTCAAAAATTGTTAAATCCAGGATTTATATATCCCATATCCGATAGTGAATGGGTTTCTCCGCTAGTAATAGTACCCAAGAAAAATGGGAAATGGCGAGTATGCGTAGACTATAGAGCCCTAAATAAGGCCACCCAAAAGGACCATTTCCCGTTACCATTCATTGATCAGGTATTAGATAACTTAGCTGGTAAGAAGTTCTTTTCCTTTTTGGATGGATTTAGCGGTTATAATCAGATAAGGATTGCAACCCAGGACCAGGATAAAACCACTTTTACGAGCCCTTGGGGGACCTTTGCTTATAGGGTTCTCCCATTTGGTCTATGTAATGCACCAGCGACATTTCAGAGAGCGGTCATAGGTATCTTTTCTGATATGGTAAATGATTCTCTAGAGATTTTTATGGACGAATTTACTCCTTATGGAACTACCTTTGAAGATGCTGTGCAAAATCTTGAAAAAGTACTTAAGCGGTGTATTGAACCACATCTTGCCTTAAGTACTGAGAAATGCCATATGATGATGAATGAAGGCATTGTATTAGGCCATTATGTTTCATTATTAGGAATTCAAGTCAATCCTGCAAAAATACAAGTAATTTTGACCCTCCCTATTCCCAAAACCCAGACAGAAGTAAAAAGCTTCTAAGATAGCTTCCCCTCTGTTTGTGTTATTAACGAAAAACACTGAATTTAAGTGGACAGATGACTGTGAAAAAGAATTTGATCAGCTTAAACATCAGTTGTCCATAGCTCCCATTTTAAGAGGACCAGATTGGGCACTCCCCTTTCACATATCCTCTGACGCCTCAGACACTGCCATAGGAGCTGTCCTGGGACAGGAAGAAAATGGTCTTCCCTATGCCATTTACTTCATTAGTAAAAACATGACTCCCGCAGAACTCAATTACACGGTCACTGAGAAAGAATTTCTAGCAGTTATTTATGCTATCAACAAATTTAGGCATTACATCACTGGTTATACTACTTTTGTGCATACCGATCACTCGACCATTAAATACTTAATGAATAAATCAGTTACAAATGCCCGAGTCACTAGATGGTTACTGTTATTACAGGAATTTGATATTACAATTTTAGATAGACCAGGAAAAGAAAATGTAGTTGCTGACTTTCTTTCTCGATTAAAAACTAATGAAAATATTCTAGTAGATGATTCTTTTCCCGATGAGTATTTATTTGCAGTCTCTGCCCACTCACCTTGGTACGCAGATATTGCTAACTACTTAGTTGCATGAAAATGACCATCACACCTATCGCACAGAGAAAAAAGGAAAATCATTCAGCAGAGCGCTAGGTACAGCTGGATAAGCGGATGTCTGTTCCATAAAGGAATAGATTAGGAAATTCGGAGATGTATTGGGGAAGATGAGATTTATGACATACTAAAAGCTTGTCACGATGACCCTTGTGGAGGACATTTTGCAGACAAAAGAACAGCACACAAGGTACTTAGAATGGGGTATTATTGGCCATCACTCTTTAAAGATGCCAAAAAATATGTGAAGGCATGCGACAGCTGTCAAAGAATGGGCCAGCCTAACCATAGGGATGAAATGCCACTCAATCCCTAGGTAACTCTTGAACCTTTTGAGAAATGGGCATTAGATTTTGTAGGTCCCATTAATCCTCCATCTAATCAAAGAGTGTACATATTAGTATGCACGGATTATATGACTAAATGGGTAGAGGCCAAAGCACTCATTAAAGCTAATGAAGAAGCAGTACTAACGTTCTTATTTGAAGAAATCTTTGTTAGATTTGGAATACCCAAAGAATTAGTCATTGATGGAGGACCTCCTTTTAATTCTCATGGCTTCAAAGACACGCTCCAAAAATATCATATCAAGCACAAAATGACTACACCATACCACCCCCAAGCAAATGGGCAGGTGGAAAGTACCAACAAGGTCATTGAAGCCATCTTGACAAAAACTATAAAGGAGAATAGAAGGGACTGGTTTCAGAGACTGCCTAAAGCCCTATGGGCCTATAGAACCACTTGGAGAAATACAACAGGCTTTTCACCCTATGAGTTAGTTTTTGGAAAGAATGCTATTTTCCCTGTAGAGTTTGAAATCAAAACCTTAAGAACTGCTTTAGCTGTTAACCGTGATTTAACTGATGCACAGATAGCCAGGTTGCAGCAACTTCAGGAATTGGATGAGAAAAGACTGGAGGCCATCCATCAAACAATGATGATACAGCAATAAAGAAGCAGATGGCATGACAGAACCATCAAGCAGAAGCAGTTCCAGAAAGGTAACTGGGCTCTACTTTATGATTCCCGTTTCGAGAATTTTCAAGGGAAGTTAAGAACAAGGTGGTTAGGACCATATGAAGTGGATGTTGTTTTTCCAAATGGAACAGTTAGACTTTTAACAATTGATGGGAGTAGAACACCACTGTTAGTAAAAGGCTACCAACTTCGGTTATACCAGCGGCCGGTTTCCAAGGAAGATTTTAAAGCTACTTGCATGGCAATAAAACAATATTCTTTTCCAGGGGAACTTGCTACCCCTCAAAGCACTTGAATTTCTATTATTTATGCAATTTTTAGGTTAGATATTCTATTTTTTTTAAGAAATTAATAAATCCTGCCAAGGATTGCGATATTACATTTCAGTATTTTGCAGATTTTAGCTTGGGAAGTAGCTGAAAACAAAAGTTTCAAAGGGATTATTTTGCGGACGCGGAACTTTTGTTGCTGCAACACCACTCCCCGTTGCTGCAACACCGTTCCCCATTGTTGCAACATTATTTCCCGTTGCTGCAGCACCATCCCCATTGCTGCAACACCATTCCCGTTGCTACAACACCATTTCCATTACTCTAGTACATTTCCCGTTTTTACAAATATCTTCTTCGCGATGATTCCCTGTTGCTGCAACACCAATCCTGGTGCTACAACATCGCTTCTCGGTCACGAAATACCCTTCCTAGCGAATTCCCTCACGTACACCAGTCTTACCACTGCAACCCCAAGGAACAAATTTTGATAAAATACACCACTTCTTGTGATAACTATAGCACCTTACTATCACTTTCCGTCATTATCATTACAAATCGCCGGTATTCCCACACTTTCAGATCCGCGGTAATCATTATGACCCAACAGAGGACAAGATAAGACTTTTTGACGTAGCAATCAAAAAGGTAAAATAAGAAGGTACACATGTTTATGAATGAGCATTAAATAATAGATAATGCGGAGAAGTTGATAGGACCATCAATTAATTTTACTTCCAATCATATCGCTCACACGTAGAAGGGGGGGAGTACCAAAGCAACTCTTATAATGATACACCACGCCAACTGCTGCCACCCTTAATTCTCCCGGTAATATGTAAAAGCCACTCTATCACCGCATGTTACCATTTGCAACGTTTTTACTCTGAACTGAAATTGGAAGCTCGGCTCTGAACTCTGAAATTCACTGAAACAATAGCCATGGGAGGAACTCTCATTACACATGAACCTGGCTCGACAGCAGTCCTTGAACTCTATCCGGACATTTATCAAATTTTCTTGCAAGCAGGATGGATAGAGTATTTTAGGAGAATTCCGGACTTTAATGAGCAGCAAGTCCTTGAATTTGCATGCAATTTAACAGAAGGATTCTCTGTCGTCCAAGGAGTTCAAATCCCAGTCACAGAGGAAGTGATAGCTCAAGCTACCGGGCTACCAGCTAATGGCATACATGGTTCAGCAGGAAGCACCTGATTCTTAATGCGCAGCAGGATTTTCTTCGACCAGGCGAGCAGGTAGAACCTAAGGGCAGAGGCGTAGCACTTCGGTCGTTACCTCAACCGTGGCCGAGAGTTGCTGAATTTGTCAAGCAATACCTGACGTGCGAAGGCCGCTACCAGGTAATTTACCAGCATGATTTCATCCTGTTAAATCATTTGAGAAATGGTCAGCTAATAAACATGCCATATTATCTATTGGGTTGTCTCAAGAACATGTCACGTTATGCTGTTAACGCAAAGCATCCACTTCTTTCCCTAAAACATCACCATTTAGCCCAATTACTCATTAATAGAGCCCTCGCTTTAAATAATCCTCCACCCCCCATTCATCCCCAGCAGGAGGCAGAAATTCCACAACCAGAACATGAACTTCCTCAGAAAACGGAGGACATGCCTGAGCAAATCCCTCTGCAAAACCCTCAGCAGGCAGAGCACATCCCTGAACAATTCCACCAAACATCCCCGCAAGTTGCTGAGAATGAACAAGCAGCAGTAGAAATGACCGCAAGAACAACCCCATCTCCCAAAAGAACCAGTTCTTCCATTCCCATACTTGGCATTTCTACTGATGATTCTGACGACAATATCCCCATTATCCTGCTTAAACGAAAAAAGCAACAGAGAAAGGAAACCCCACCAAAAAGAAGAAAAACTAGGGTTTCAGCTAAGGCACCTGCTGCTCCGGCTACTACCCCTGAAGTTGGCCCAAAGAGAAAAATGCATGAATTCACTGCTTTTCTACCAAAGCGAAGAACTCGGTCATCAGTAATAGCTAAATTTCCTAATCCCCCTAGTTCACCACCCATTAATTTAAGGATCCGCACTCCCACCAGTCCTCAAAGCTCCTCTCCCTCACCCTCAGAAGTTGATATGCAGAGCGTTCATAGCTTCGTGACATCATATGTTAAGACAACTGACACACAAAAACCAGCTGTCGACACCCAAGGTAATAGTGACCAAATGGCTGCAACACAAGAAACAGCCACTTCCCCAGGTGACACACAAGAACCACCTACAGGGAATACTGACCAAAATGATGAAGCACAACCTTTGCCTCCACTGGAGCCTACCGCTCTACAAGATTAGCCTACCATACTTGCCTTGCAGGAAGAAATTGAATTTCTGAAATCTCAGATTCAGGATTATCATGAGGAAATAATAAGGATTAAAGAAGCATATCAGAATGAATTCAGCCTGCATGTTTTAGCACGAGTAGCGTCTACAGTAGAGAAAAGTAAAGGCAATGAGTATATGTGCACCAATTGTGGTGAAATATATACTCAAGCAGGATATAAGGTAGTGGCAGAACCGATGAGGGAAGCCGCCGCTGTTGTAGATGACACAAAAGAGCTTGTTGTTGCACAGACTGAAAGACCACAATCCTCTGCTGGAGTAAAATAGCCTGTTGACACACAAGAACCAACAGGCTCTCCAGAGAAAGTGCAGACAGAAGAACTTGTTGTCACACAAGAACCAACAGGCTCTCCGGAGAAGAAACAAGACCAAATTAAAGAACTTACTGACACACAAGAACCAGTAAGTTCCCCGGAAACTGCACAAGATCAAACTGAAGAGCTTAATGATACACAAGAACCAGTAAGTTCCCCAACGACTATGCAGGAAGAAACAGGGAGTAAAGCAGAGGAGAATACAGACTCACCACGGCCTACCCAAATTATTATGGAGGAAGTATTTACACAGGAATCAGTAAAAAAGGAGAGTACAGACTCACCCCGACCTACCCAAATTGTCATGGAGGAAGTATTTACACAGGAATCAGCAAAAGAAGAAAAAGGCACAGACTTACCCCGGCCTAACCAAATCACCATAGAACAGAATGAATCAGGACAATAGGAGGAAGAGACACTAGCTGTAAATGAAGAAAAAGATGTTGGATTATCCCAGTCTACTCCAACATAACAGATTATCCTTATTGATGCCTCTACACAAACAGAGTCTCCCTCTGTTAATGATGCATGCATAGAAACAGAAAGCTTTCAAGCATTGAAAGGAAAATGGTGCAAAGAATATGAGCAGTCACAAGGCAAAGCATTCGAACAACAAAAAGGGACCTGGTTCAATCATGCATATAGGAACTAGGAAGCACTTGAGCAATGCAGAGCTCAATATAAAGAAATCACGGAGTTAAAAGCCAGATTGTCCCAGATGTTTGAATTATTCCAAAGATTACTTGCCACAAGGAAACCATCCTTTAATTATGCAACATTTTTGAGGGAGAGACTGACATTCTTACAGATAAAGGCTGTAAGAGAAGGTAGACCTCATCAGGTGGTTACATCAGAACAATTTATGCAAACTTTTGCAGAGGCACCTAAAAATGATCAAAACCTGTTATGTGAGCTTTATCTACACAATGAGGCCATGTCCGAAGAAAGAAACAGGAATATGCTACCTGTGGTTGGCGACATACAGCTGACAGCCTTGATTTCCTTTTTAGCCAACCAGCTTACATGGCAGAATGCCTTTATCTCAGCCCAACATAATGAATAGAATTTCCTTCTGTGGATTAGGGCTAAACCACAGAATGCAACCACTTTTATTGTACAGCATCAAACAATGATAAAAGATCCTGATATGAAAGACCACGTCAGGCAATTGCAAGCAGTAGTCCTGAAAGATTGTCAGCACTATCTGAAAACCAAGGCACCCTTGGCTGTTAAGGAAAACAATTTGTTTTGGGAAAACTGCCCCAAAGAAAGGAAAGAATATCACACTTATAATCCATCAAATTTGCAGGTAGCACTCATGAGGGTACCTTACTATATTAGATGCACGCAACACTGTGTTGAAAGTTGGATGGGCTACAGATTTAAATTTCCACTTCTATGGTTATCCGGTGAACAATATAAGGGTCAGTTTGGATTATCCAACAAGGAGGAAGCAGCAGCATGGAAACATATACA
This sequence comes from Pinus taeda, assembly GCA_000404065.3. NCBI lineage: Eukaryota > Viridiplantae > Streptophyta > Pinopsida > Pinales > Pinaceae > Pinus > Pinus taeda. The sequence goes on along the minus strand of APFE031359586.1, from coordinate 30,448 downwards.
AATTGTCTGTGGGTTTAGAAAGAAGTTTAATGTCACCTCCTATAGTTATTGTCTCAGTAATTTACACTGTTCATCCCAGTACTCTGACTCGGACTTAGAGTAAAACATTGCATGAGGACATGCAATATCTTCAGTTGGGGGGGATGTTAGGACCCATAATTGACCAATTTTGACCTTATATTTTTGCCATAATATTATCCTTTTCAGTCACAAGTTATAAGCTTTGATTACACAATGACTTAATCACCCCAAGGTACGAAGTAACTTTGCGCATATCTATATGTTTAATTGTTCATTGCATATTCGTGAGTATCTTTATATTTATCTTTGGAAAAGATGACTAAGTTTCCAAGTAATTGTCTTAAGCCCGCAGGAATTATAATTTATAGTTGCTGTAACACCAGAAATAGCAACTACGCAGTTGCCGCAACACTAGAAACAACAACTACACAGCTGCTGCAGCACCAGAAGCAGCAACTACACAGTTGCTACAGTCAACAACAACAACCATCTAAAGAGGGCTATTTTGCAACAGATGGGAATAACAAACGACAACTATCTGAAGAATGCTGACGTGGCATGATCAAGCAGTTGCCTAAAGTGGGTAGAACACAGTTACCAGGACTTAAAACCGGAACAGCATGGGGAAACGGCAAAGGAATACGAGAATCCCAAGAAGACGGTTGAAGTTGGTTACCAGCTGTGTAACAACCAGAACCTAAGAAAGAATATATTATTATATTGTTGTAACAACATTCTGTAATTCTTATTTTTGATTGAACGGGTTAATCGAATGAACTGTAACAATCTATTGTAATAGATGTCTCCTCTATAAAGAGGAGACATCTACATTAGTCAAGGGGGGATGGTCTGTAAGTGAAATTTGGAGAGACATCAGCAAGTCTGAACTTTATTGTATTTGAATCTTTTGGCAGATGAATAGAAGATCGTTCTGAGCACTTAAGGTAGCCTTTGTGTTCTGGGGAATCTTGTGAGAGGGACCGGGCCCACCTTCCTCACAAGATTCACCCATTTACTTTTCTATCAAGTGTGTAAGTGTGTGATAGTTTCTTTCTGCTGATACTCTGTTTGAATTCTATAGCATTACCTCTGGTAATTCTGTTTTGCTAGCACTCTGTTTTATTAATTGCTTGAAGTTGTGCAAGTGTATTTCACCAGTGAATTCGAGTGTAGTGTGTATTAGCAATCTGATTTCAGGGGCAGGTGTTGAACGTCCTCACCTGGAGGATAGGGTCCTGATCCTCTGCCAACAGAGCATCCATCTCTTTTCTTTCCAGATTTGTAATCTTAATTAATTATTTTTATTTTATCAGTACTGTGATAACTTAGCGTAAGAATTACGTATACCAAAGCTCTTAATTCTTTTAGAATTAAAGTACATACAGTACGCGGTAGCCTTTGGAATAAAAAGACTTTCCCAGGTTGACAATTAATGTGGTACTTGATTGTTTAATTAATAAACAATTCAACTAGCCAACACTTTCCATCCATTTCTTCAATCTGATCCTTTTATTTGTTTAGCCAACTGTCCAGTTTCCAGTTAGATTGGGTCAGTATAGGTCTAAACAATCACTGATTACTCCCTTACAGTGCTAAGTTTGGGTTGTTTTTTGGTATTTTTTTTGTTTTTTTCCATATTCCTCTCTCAACATGAGTATTATGTGACAGTTTTGCTGTAACACTTTTTTTTATTTGTACGATCACACTGAAAACCTTGTTTTTCATTGTTTGCTCATGTTGAAAATTAGCACAGGTTTTTCTATATAAAGTAGTGTTGATGACCCCAACCAGTGCAAGTTTTTCTATGAAAAGTAGCGTTGATGACCCAACTAGAATGGGTTTTTCTGCATAAAGTACCACTAATATTTGAATGTGAGAATTTTTAGGGTTCTTGACTTAGAATCGAGTGTGCCTTGGCCTGTAAGGTGTTTTCCCATCCTTTATGCTTGGACTTGTCAGTTTTTGATTGATTGTCTTGATTAATTTTAAAAAATTGTCTCAATGGCTTTGAAGTGAAAACTGGTTGAATTTTAGGGTTTCTAGTCAGTTGGTGTTCTCTTTCTACTTCTTGGTGTCATTGGGATAATGGTTTTGTTGATTGATTGATTGTTGTTTTATATGGAAATCTTTGAAAACATCATTTTGCATTTGTTTTTGTTAAGCACACATGGACAACAAGAGAGATATGAAAGATAAAAGATGCAATACAATTTTTATTGACAAATGATATACATTTATAGTACATTATGTGACTCTTGGGTTTCACATCCCAAGGTCCCTTGGACTCCTTTTGTCCATTGGGCTTCCACACCAGGAGTCCAAGAGACCTTGGGATGTGAATCCCAACAGTCACATAATGTACTATAAATGTATATCATTTGTCAATAAAAATTGTATTGCATTTTTTATCTTTCATATCTCTCTTGTTGTCCATGTGTGTTTAACAATTTTAGCTTGTCTTTCAAAATTTACTTTTCATGAAAAAGCATTAGATTAATTTCATTAAAAAGTTATTTTTTGAGATTCGTCATTGAAAATAGGTCACATTTTTCGGTGATTGAAAGCTAAATATTCTATTAGGTGCATCAAATTATTCAAAACAAAAATAAAAGCATAATTCATATAAGTGCATATTAGTAAAGTAAAATCATTTTGTTGTCAAAAATGTTGCATTTAGGATAGTGAAAAGTGAAAATCATTTTTGATTTTGGCATTGCATTTGGAAGATGAAAGTGGAAGATAGTGAAATTAATTTTGTTTGATCCATTATTGATTGAAATTTCTTCCCTTGACTAGTCTAGCTTTCATCGAATTGGAAATGAATATTTTTCTCATATAGCTGCATCTTAGGTGTTCAGGTGACATTGTTTGGAGCCTAAAAACGGAAAATTAATTGAAAATAAACTTAAAATTTACCTCAATTAACCTAAGGAGAATTTGGAACTTAACACAAACATTTAGATGTCTAGGCTAGAGATGTGTTCTAGCATCTATAATCCTAGCATCTATCATTAACTTTCTACATTGTATCTCGAGGGTGAAATCTCGTTCCAGTATAGAAGTATATCGAAGGTTCTCTAGTACTTTTGGGTATGTAAGAGGGACTTCAGTATGGCAAGTATATAGGGACGTTCTCATCAAACGGTTATGCATTAGACAACGCTACATGGACTTGTACTCCCCGTATTGTCGAGTATATATTGGGAGAACCCAATAGGTTGTTATCTTTTAGCCACAAGTAATTAAGTCATCCACCTTGTAAATGTGATACATCGAACATAACATTCGGGTAGATCGACCATCATACGTCAAGTCCTTCGTTTCAACTAAGGTGTATATCATGGTTCACGGATCTTGGTAAAACCTCTTACCTAACATTACTCATTTTGATTTATTTGTTGTTTTGTGTCATAAAATTAACTTCTAATGATAACATGTCGAACCCATTCAGGCTCTTCTTGGCCTCACATTGAGTAATTCCTTGTAAATTTTAATTTTAATCAGCCCTCAAAGAATCATCCCTTCTCCTTATGCTCTTGTGAGAAAGTCATCATGGATGAACCATTGAGTTCACCTCACATTTCCTCTTTGTTATCTAATACTGAAGGGCCTTCACAAGGAGTTCATCATGAACTTTCACAGTCACTTGAAGCTCAAGGCTTTGAACTTGGAATTGTCCCAAGATATCAAACCCCTTGCTTCTTGTCCTCCACCTCAAGACTCATCCTCATCTCAGGAGTCTAATCTAGAAACCCCTGAGAGTCCACAAAGGTTTTCTTTATATCCTCTGAATCCATTATTTGATCCATTTTTTATATCCCCTCAACATCCTTATAGTCCATATGATCAACCGAGTGTTCCTTTGGAGTTATCTCCTTGTCCGTCTCAGATTCCTCCTTACCAGCTACTTCCACCTATGGCTTTAGAAGGTGAGATTCCAACCTCTCCTCAAGGTCCTATGGAAGTCTCTGCTACTCATACTCCTAGTGTTAATAATGAATTCGAATATGACTTTCCTTCGAAAGGCTTTCCTTATGTAGGAAGAATTCCATCTCAACTGCCTACTGAAAATATTGGGCCTATGCTTCCACATGGTTATACAACCTTGGCTCAATTATTTTCAAGAACTCCCAGTGCTTCTTCATTGTACCAAAATACAATTTGGTCATCAAATTATATGCCTACTTTTGGTCTTTTTATTCATAACTTGACCTCTCAAATCCTTGTACAAACTACCATTACTTCAGTTTAGATTCAATTGATGATTCCATCACAATCGTTACCGTTGTTTCAACCTTCCATTCCAGTGCAACCTATAGCCTAGTTTATATGTCTTTAAGTTCCTTAGTCCCTCCATCAAGTGGAGAAAATGTACCATGGCCACATTCACAGCCTAGTGGGGAAATTCCAAAATTTCTTCTTTTGTCAAGTGGAACCCATGTGAGTGGATCACAACCTCACATGGTTGGAGTGAATCAACCTAAACCTAGTGGTATTCCTACTCTTGTTGATCCATCGAGGGTAGGTAATATACAATATCAACAACCTTACATGGCCTACATACCTCTCCAATAGTGTTATGTTCCATATGGTTCACAAGCACTACAATATCCACCTTATATTCCACAAGCAGGACTTCATGTGTAACTTAGTCAAAATCCCATTCCTTATGAATATGGTCAAATCCAAATTGGAACTTATTAGTACCAATAGGGAATCCCTCAAGGAACTATTCAAAAACCTTTACAGTAGCAAGGGAAACCTTTGTAGCAGCAAGGGAAACCTTTATAGCAGTTTCAAAAACCTTTCCAATAACAAACACAATTTGTCCAACAACCCAACCAACCCTTATATTTGCAAGGTCAACCCTTGTAGAAGAAATCTCAACTTGTATATCAACAAGGTAAAACCTTGCAAACATAAGGCCAAGCCCTCTAGCAGTAGGGCCAACAACTTTATTATAAGGGTCAACAGGTTAAGAAACCTTAAAATCCATATACTACAAATAATTTTTATCATCCTTATGGTTATCAATGGCCTATGGTAGGTCAGTATCAACTCGACCCTAGATAGAATCCATCTTATGGTTAAGGTACCCCTCAGTGGGGGCAAACTCAAGCCCCTTATGGTCAAAATCATCTAATTTGGGGGTAGATTCCTTACCAAAAGGGTTGGAACCCACAAACTAGGCCTTATCAAAGGCCTTATATGCCTTTTAACCTACAATTTCCATTTTTAGTGATGTTGGAACTGCTCGATATCTCGAGGCTTACTAATGATACAATTATTCATTCACCTTACTGGCCTCCATTTACCTCTAAAATTATGAGCTATTTCCCCAAATTTGAAGGAAAAGCTAAAGAGGGCCCTCAGGCCCATGTGATTACATATCAGTTATGGTGTTCTTCCAATTCCTACATTGACGATTCTATTTTTCTCCACCTCTTTCAGTGAACTTTGACAGGTGCTACCGCAAAGTGGTACATCAATTTGCATTACAATACCTATGCAAACTTGAACTCTTTAGCCATGGGCTTCCTCACCCACTTCAAGTTACTGGTCCATTATGAAACTGGTACCCACTTTTTCACATCTCTGAAACAAGATACCACGATCCATATCTTTGATCACATCCATGAATGTAGATGAAAGGGGTTGCCAAATCAAATTTGAAATCCTTGATGAGTTGTTGACCAAATGGTTTACCAAGTCATTCATAAACAAAATCACTACATATATAGAAATGGGAAGTTGTGTTACTGAGGATCAGGCTACTGCCTATGCCCAGTACTTTGGTTTGGTTTATTGTCAACCTGGCACACTTTATGAAATATTTCCTAATGCTACAAGACCATCATTGAATCCAGCATCTTTGAAATCTCCAAATGTACCACATGTTCATGGTATAATTGGATCAGTATCTCAAACTTCTAGTAAAGCTTCTTCAAAGCAAAAATATGTTTCGAATTCCGGTTCTAATCATCCTTTGAAAAACCCATCAAATCCTGGTAAAACCTTTGAGGTTAATATCATCTAGTCTACCACCACATACAAAGCCTCAAAAGGTAAGATGAAGGGTGAAGGTAAAGAAAAATCTGATACCCCAAAATAGGATCCTCCTAATTCATCTGTTGATGATGCCTCCAAACGAAAGTTTAAATATCCTTGCCTCATTTCTCAGTAAGATCATTACACCAAGGATTTTCCCTGACATGCAGAAGTTTGTCGGTTATTGAAAGGGATGTTGGCTACATTAAAAGATCCATTTCCATCTTAGTAGACTCAGTTGGTATACCAATTGTTACACAGTAATTTGTCACCATTTGTCACCATCCCTGTTACCCCTCTCCCGCATCTTGGAGGACCCATTTCGGGACTTGTGAGAAGTGACAAGACTTGAAACCACTTGCCTTATTCACCTCTAAACATGAGCTTAATATGCCCTTAAGACATCTCCTGCTCATTGCCCTTAAAAACAACCCTTTTTGCATTAGTGCTGGTGCCCTGTGTTATGCCCACGCCAATGGGGAAAATCCTATTGAAAGGGTGCGCAATTAGCACTCTGTCCCAGAGTCGCATCGCGCCAACCATTTTGGGCAAAGTTTTCAACCACTCAAATCTCTGAAGGTTCTGTCCACCTCATTCACCAAACTGATTCCAAGTTCAGTGAGGATGGTTTGGCTTCGAATCTCCTTGGATGGAAAGTTGTTTGCCACCATTCCATGTAAGTTTCCAAGTGATGAAGCCAAATCCATGATTGTGGGGGATTGACCTTATCTCTTCCTTTTCCTCTATAAAAGCTTGTTCCCATGGCTTGAGCAAGCTAGTTCTAGTTCTAGTTCTAGTTCTAGTTAGAGTTTTGGTTCTAATAGCTTTGACTCTTGTGGCAATACTTGTGCTGAAAGGAAGACATCAAAAGGTTGGAGTTGCAAGAGGCCTTCCTTGTATCCATAAGGATTTTCCTAAGTAAGGAGACTTTGTCCCTAAAGAGAGAGAGAGCTTGTCCCTCACCCCTTCAAGCTTTTGCAAGACTTGTGTAGCTGAGCACCCAGCCAAAGGAGGACTTGACATCAGGACGCTGGTTGTATTCTCCTTTGTTGATTATTAATAATAGATGACTATCATTATGGTTCCATTCTCGTTGTACTTTTAATGGTTGATGTTGAATTATATCCTTCCTGACTGATGTATAATTGCATATATTAGATTTCACGCTTGTGTTTATGTTGTTCTCTTTGTGTGCAGGTGTCCATTCACGTGGATAGTGGAGGATCGTGACCAGCCAAGGCAAAGGAACGTGGGCGACGTCTCTTCTACAAATTACAGCGTTGGATCTCAAGTAGGTCTTCATCACCTACCTTTTATTTGCAATTAGGAACCTACGTGATAGCATTGTTTGATTGTTGCTAGACCCGTTCTGGGCTAATAGGGATCGCCTCTATCTGTAGAGGGGATTTACCTCTCCAACACTAATGACAATCCTCTGCCTCATCTAGTTCAGAGGTTTACGCGATGATGGGTTCATTGCCTATCATTGTATCCACTCAATCGAAATATTATCAAACCCCTCAAAAGTAGATGGTGGAAAAGGAAGCCACTGATATACCTTCTACTTTTTCTCCACCTAGTTTTGGTCCTCTCCATATCAAGAGACCTAATAATGAATTCGTCATCTGAGTGCCTCCCAAAATTTTGCTTCAAAAGTTGTCCTATAATCCAAATGCTAGAGCTGCTCAACATTATAGTATTGTCAAAGATTTATCTCAAGTGCCTTAGACAATGTCTGCTTTGGAATTTCTCCAAACTCATCTAAAGTAGCAGAAATCATTATTATCTGGTATAGGAGGCATTGATCCTGCTAATTTGAACTTGATTACTTTTGATCTTGAAAACCATTTTCCTCATCTTCCTCACCAAATTCCATTTTTTATTGAATTCATTATAAAAGGAAAGGCGATCCATTGGATTGTCATTGATGAAGATGCTTCCACTTGCATCATGTCTTTTTCATGTAGGAAATCCATTGTCTCTCCACCTCTCAACTAGTCCCCAAACACCTTGGAGGTCTTTGATGGTAGAAGCTCCTGTCCTTATGGTATTATCACAAGTTTTCCCATCACTTTAGAAGGGAAAATTCTCGAGTTAGAAGTAGAAGTTGTAGATGAGAATCTGAATTACAACCTTTTACTTGGGCGAAGTTGGACCCATGCCATGTTTTGTGTGGTTTTCTCTTTGTTCTGGGTGCTCCGTTTTCCTCATGAAGGAAAATTTTTCACTGTCAATCAATTGTCTTTTTTCTCTTCTGGTGCCTCAAATGGAAACGTCCCATATGTGGGATATACCAATATTCCATATGAGAGCATGGGGGTAGGTCATTTCAAAGATGCTGCCTTAATGGGAACTTTTTCTCTCCCATCTTCACATGTCACCTCAATCAACATGATCTCTACCTCTTTTCACCCATGGATCATTCCTTCTTAGGATCAAGTTGATTCATTTTATGATGTGATGCCACTAAGTCCCTCAGAACAAGCTTTTCATGAAATTGTCTCGGCTTTAGTGGCCACTTCAAAAATTCATGTTGTTCTTAGTATGCACCTAGATACCTATTCACCTTGGCTTGGTTCTTGGGATTCTTCGGATCCCTTGAACAAGATATTCCCCACCGATGAGAGTATTATTGAGGTTATGTCTCTTGATGAAACCCCTTAGAATGATTCCCATCAACGTTCCTCATTTCCTACAAGTCTAAGTGAGATTCCTTCATGTCTTGAAGCTTTTGTTTCTTTTAACCCTACGCATCTACTTCAAACACCTATTCTGGTGCATGAAGTTTTTTCCAAAGGAAATATGGGAAAAATTACTGCAACCTTGTGCATTGACATTTTAGTCCAACCTAAAACTGTCAAAATATTTCAACTGGGGGCATTTTTGCCTCGTCATGAGATTAATATTTTCTCACATCCTTTAATGAGATTTTCTCACCGAATTTTGACCATTTGCCCATTATCGCAATGGGTAATTCATCCTATGACTTGTAACCCTCACTCACCCAGGGGGCATGGGGGCATAGCCATTTATGAGTGTTATTCATTATTTGGCCGATTTGATGCTTACACGTCATGCCAACGATGAAACTTCGGTTTCATTCTCTATTGGTCAATTAACCGAGTCCAAAAATGGGTTCCATCTGAAATTTTTATGTGTGATAATTCGTGTAATTACTTTTATACATTAGTCTGTGAATTCATTGGTGTGCATTTTTTATTTTTAAGTGTGATTGTTTGATTTGCAGATATGTTTCCTTTACTTACCTTGTGTTCCACTTGGTTTGTAGATGTTGTTAAACCATTATGTTGGTTTTGCTGATGGTACTTGTCATAGCACACATAACTTATCTTCTTCATCTTGGGCACTCTTCCCTTGATGGCGAGTTGATTAATTTACAAGGTCCCTAGGACAAACAACTAATAATATTGCCGAGTACATTGTAGTTATTTAACAGTTATCAGAAGCAGTTGCTCTTAGCATTAGAAATTTAGTGGTTAAGTTAGATTCAAAACTTGTGTTATGATTGAATAGTCATTAGATAGTAATAAGTCCAAAACTTTTGCGTATGTATCTACGTGTACGATTACTAGAAATAAATTTTGATTATATCACATATCAACACATTCCACGAAATTTGAATACACTGACAGATGAATTAGCAAATTATGTTCTTGATATAAATTTGCATAGCTTATAAAATTGATCACATCCTCATGATACATGAACACAAAAGTAGATCCGATAAGCTGAATTGCGTTGGTTGCCCCCGATTTTAGAAATTGAAATCCTCTCTTTTAACTAGCAAAAATCCTATGAAGTGTAATGAAATTAGAATGAAAAGAAAGAGAAAAGGAAGAGCTCTTACGTGTAGCTGCTGGTTCATGAAATGGTGCCCTTGATCTCCCACAGTGCTTGCTTGAAGATTCAAGGAAAATAAGGTAAAATGAACTCTCCAATTTACTCCAAGTTAAATGGTAAAAATGTTCTTATTTTTGGTCTATTTATAAGTTTTTAAATACATTTTTGCCAATATTTTATTATTTTCCTAGATACCAGTGATGTGTGGTCATCTTTGGGTAGATACAAGTTATTTTCAGTGGTTATAGTGATCATTTTTTACTGATTCAATGAGTTTTTGTTTTATCTCTTTTTCAGACTCGTTAAAAATAAACGAAAAAGGAACACCCCTGGAGTCATCTTTAATCTCTTTTCTAACTCTTGAAATATGAAAAGATCGTCGAGTGATTGTATTTAATAAATCATTAAATTAAATGAATTGATGTCATCTTAGTATATTTTTGCCCCTTTTTCGGGCTGAGATTGACTATTTATGAAAAAGTTACACCTTGGTCGACATGATCAAGAGGTTCTCTCGAATATTGTTTTCTACCTTTTCGAGTTCGAGAGAAAAATTATGAAAAGTGACACGATGGAATTTTATTTTTCAAACTCTCTAAATATGAAAAAGCTACCAAGTTATTCTTCCACTGAACTCGTAAAAAATTAAATGGTGAAAGACTTGTCACCATGACAAGGCTGAGTTTCTCCTTCCTACAACTCATAAAAATTACTAGGATGGATTCATTTGAGGAATGAACTTATACAACAAGCATATTCTATCCCTTTCAAGGTTGTGATAAAAAATAATTGGGGTAATCGATAGAAATAGTGGGGATAAATGAAAGTGAAACATCTCTTGTATAGGAAACATGTCACTCTTGAACATGACACTCATCTATTTCTCATGTCGAGTTTGGGATATCCTCGCACAGTCACTTGTTTTACTAGGTTTGGGTGATCCATTTTTCCTCTCATATAACTATTCCGTTTCATCGTCATGACCCTTGGTCTTCTGTTGAGTCAAATGTTGCCACACTCCAGAGTCGTGTCAGCGATATACTCAAGAGAAGTACTATCTGCAGTTTATTACCTATACATTTTTTAAAATTTTGCTATAGTCTTGGATCTTACTCATTTATACCACTTTATTCCTCGTTTCATGTTGATGATGGGGGAATCCTCATTGCCTTCCTTCGATAAGTCACTTCCTATCGAATTCAACTCATTATCTAGGAAGGTGACTTAAAGACTCCCTTTTTAGTACCTATTGACGGTGTTGGACCCGCCAACATGTCATGGGATCTCCCCAGTAAGAAATCCCAACTAGACCTCAGACCGTTTGGTGTAGGAGTCCCAACAGTGAGTCGTATGGTATCGCCTTAACCGTGGTTGTGCGCAGAGGTAAATAAGATGTCCTTGTTGGTAGAATGATCTAGGAGGATATTGGTGGCCACCTACCAAGTCCACTTGAACCCCCACCATTGTTTCTTTCAACATTTTAGTTTCCTTAATTGTAGCACACTTTACTATTTTTAGCAGTTTTTTGGGTCCTGAACTTCCAGAGCTGTTTTGAAGACCTAAACAACCTTTTTTGGGAAAACTGAGAGCAGCATGGGTCCATGGACCGATGTTTCTTGTCCAAAAGTTGTATTTCTCATATAGATATTTCTAGTGAGATATTGTTCACGCCAAACAGAGATTGTATGCCAAAGTTACAACCCCGGGAAGTTGATGTAACAATTTACCCAAACAGGCCCATAGTTTGGCGTTTCATCTTCTAGGGTTAGGCTTTTGGATGTTTAGTTTCCATTGTTTCTCAACAATAAATAGATCTTCGAGCCTCATTGTAAGATAGTTCAGAGGCATGTAGCCACCACATCTCTTCTCAAAGATAAGCTATCATCGCCCTAGCTGGTTTATTTCCATTTCTGTTTGTAAGCATATTTAAGTATTTTACGTTAATGAAATGAAGTATTATATCCACTACATCTCTGTGTTTATGGTTATCTCTGTAATTTGTTGTGTTTATGTTGACATCTGGATCAGTGGTATCAGGGCGGTCTACTTTTTCTCTATTTTTCTTTGCATGTTCCCAAAGAGGTCGGGATATAAGGAGTTAGGGCTTCCACTGGTCGAACCTTTGCAGGACCAGCCTCACAAATCCTAATGGCCTCCCATGGTGGATGAAAATAAAGACGAGGTGGCAGGGGACCCTAACAAAATATTGCTCAAAGAAGCCCTCGAGCGACAAAGGAACGTGATGATGGACATCTTTGCCGAGATCTTTCAGCGGCAACCTAGCGGTGATGCATCGACTTCTAATAGCTACTATGGAAACACCACACTATTTAAGGTACAAGTTAATTTTGAAATCCCCATATTGGAGGGTCAGATAGATGTAGATGTCGTTGATAAATGGTTAAATTTTCTAGAGGGTTATTTTTCTGTTCATGATTTTTCCAGTCAGGAAAATATTATTTTCGCTCTTCTCAAGGAAAACCCCCACATCAAGGACTAGTGGGAAACCTACTGTGAGTAGAAGGATGAAAGTACAGGCTCACTATTTTTAGCCACACCCACTTGGAATTCATTATGGGATGCCATCAAGGAGCAGTACTACCCTATCAGAAGCTATGACGATCAATACATAAAGTGGACCACGCTGCGATAGGGAAGGGACCAAGATGTGCTAGAGTTTACTAATATTTTCCATACCCTTCATACAAAGTTGGGTATCAAGGATTCAGAGTAGCATTTGGTACTCAAATACTGCGATTAGCTACACAAGTACATCCAATAAGAAATAGAATTCCTGAACATCTCCTTGCTCGGCCCGGCATACCGATATGCCATCAAGGTGGAGCAAAAGTCTAAACAGAAGAAATGACACTTTGGATCTGCGAATCTGAAGCAAGGGAAAGGAGCCCCCAAACTGCAGAACAAAGGAAAAAGCCAAGGTGGGGCATCCCAAGGCAACCCACCAAAGCTACAAGCAAACAACAATGCCACGAAGCTAATAAAGGACACGGGAAAGTGGTGTGAGTTCCATAAGAGCACCACTCACAATACAAGTCAGTGTCGGGCCAAGTAGTCACCGATGGCTGAGATAAAGGTTTCAGAATCAGATTCATGTTCTGACTCTGAGTCAAAACCTGACAAGGGGAATGACAAAGGGAAGCAAATTATTGATGGGGAGCCCAAAGCCACTGTTGCCACCATGAATATCCAGAAGGAGGAACCTGAAGATCCAGAGGAGGAGGAGCATCTCTTCCACTCCTAGATGTGGGTAAAGGGCTCCCTGTTATAGTTCATTGTTGACAGAGGGAGCCAAAAGAACCTCATTTCGGCAGAGGTTGTGAAGTGGCTAGGCTTACCGATAACAACACATCCACAACCATACACCATTAGGTGGCTTCACCAAGGACGAGATCTTCACGTGAGCCCACAGTGTTGCCTTCCATACAACATCAAGCTCTTCACGAATGAGCTATTGTGTGACATTGCTCCCTTTGAAGTTTGTGATGTATTATTAGGACAACCATACTCGTGGAAGTGACATGTTGTGTATGAATCAAGGCCCCGTGTTGTTATTGTTACTTTGGGAAATAAGTTGTACAGGATATCAGAGGTAGCACTGCCTACCACCATCTCTTTAGTTATTGCAAAACAATTAGTAAGCTCATTTCCAAAACCGGGAAACTTGTTTCCATGATGATACACCCTCAAGGAAAGAAGAAGACGATGGGCATGACCCCTAGATAGGGCCCCTCCACATAGATGGACAAGGTCTTGGAAGAGTATGAGGACATATTCACCTCCCTCACAGGGGTTCATCTACATTGTCAGCTCAAGAACTCCATCGATATAACCCCAGGTGCGCCACTTCCCAATGGACCAATCTATCGACACTCCATTCCAGAGAACGACGAAATCAAGAGGCAAATTCAGGAGCTACTGCAGAAAGGTCACATCCATCTGAGTTCATCACCCTGTGGGAGCCCAATCATGTTGGTACAAAAGAAGGATGGGATTTGGAGACTTTGTATTGACTATTAGGCGCTAAACAAGATCACTCTCCATAATAGGTACCTGATCCCACAGATTGATGACCTCTTGGACCAACTAAAGGGGGAAAAATATTTCAGCAAGATCAATTTGAAGTCAGGATATCACCAAGTACCAATCGAACCCTCCGACGTGTGGAAGACTGCCTTCAAAGCCAAGGAGGGCCTTTTTGAATGGTTGGTTATGCCTTTCGGATTAACAAATTCTCCTGCAACCTTCATGAGGCTAATGGATGACATCTTGTGGTCATTCACCAAGTCATTTGTAGTGGTATACTTGGATGACATCCTGATCTTCATCTAGAGTTGGCAAGAGCACCTCCACCACATCTGGCAGGTTCTCCAAACATTGTGGAAATACAAGTTATGTGCCAATTTGGAGAAATGCACTTTTGGCATGACCGAGGTTTAATATCTAGGATACATTATTGATGAACAGGGGCTGCATGTGGATCCAGCCAAGATCCAAGTCATTCAGGATTGGCCATCTCCAACCACACTGACAGAGTTCCACAACTTTCTAAGTCTTTCCAACTTCTACTGCAGGTTTGTGTTGGGATTTTTTCATATCACTTGGCCCTTGAGTCAAGTCACCAAGGGAGGAGTGAAAGCAAAATTCTTTTGGTCTAAATCTCAATAGAAGGTGTCCACAGAGTTGAAAGATTGCCTATGCTCAGCACCAGTGCTTACATTACCAGACTTGCAACAACCATTTGAGGTCAAGACAGATCCTTCTGACTATGCTATTGGGGAAGTCCTTACTCAACACGGGCATCTAGTGGCATATCACAGTGTGACACTTTCAGACACAGTCTGGAAGTATCCAACTTATGACAAAGAGATGTATTCCATTGTGTAGGCCTTCCGACAATGGAAGCATTACATTTTGGGGAAGGAAACAGTCATCCACATAGACCACCGACCCCTACTATTCATATAGACCCAAGGGAAATAGAAGAATGGTCACCTTCAGAAGTGGTCCACATACCTGCAACAATTCCATTTGAATATGAAGTATAATAAGGGCAACACCAATAATGTTGAATATTGCCTCAGTCGACCACCGATCATGGCGTTAACCACCGTGCTCAAGTCGGCACGAGACTTCTGGTTGGCCACTTCTCTACAAAAGCAACTCAAATTTTGGCCACACATACCAGACACTCTTGGAGGTTCTGCATGTTCTATATTGTCACTTCCAGGATGCCCTGTTGTCCCAGTTGGGTCACCTTTGTGTTCCTTCAAGCGAGCATGCCAAGATGATTTGAGAAGTAGACTATAGTCAAGCTACTAGCATTTTGGGGTCAAGAAAATAGTGGCAGTACTGCAAAAGTATTTCTATTGGCCGAATCTTCGATAGGATGTCAGGAAGTACATCAGATCATGCACTACCTGTGCCATTGCCAAATTGAACATCAAGAAGCAAGGCCTCTATACCCCGCTGCCTACCCCTAGTCGACCTTGGGAATCCATCTCCATGGATTACATCTCATGCCTTCCTTCCAATAAGTATGGAAACGACTGTGTTTTTGTGGTTGTCGACAGGTTCTCGAAGATGGCCATTATGGTGACCTACAAGAAGAATATCACAACAGAAGCCTCTGCTAAAATATTCTTTGAATGAGTGTGGGTACACTTTTGGATCCCACAATCTATCATCTCACATCAGGACAACAAGTTCCTCGGTACATTTTGGTCCAGTCTCTGGTCGATGTTGGACACCAAACTCACTAAGTCCACAGCCTTCCATCCTCAAACTGATGGCCAGACAAAGGATGTCAACAAGATGATCGTAAACATTCCACACATGTACAACTCAAAGCATCCATACACAGGGGACAAGATCCTCCCCTATGTTTATCACAGCTACAACTAGGCTGTCCACAATTCAACTGTCCACATCCCTTTTCAGGTGGGCTTGGGATTCCAACCACTATGTCCCATTGATGTGGCCATGCCATTTGCAGATACTCACATAGATTTGGCTCATGTCCAGTCTGAAACAGATAAGGAAAACAACTTCATTAAGGACGTCCAACATATTCGCCACCATGTCCATGATATTCTGGAGAAATCAAATTCCAAGTACAAGAAGCGACATGATCAAACATCGGGTGCCACACAAGTTTTAGGTGGGCGACAAAGTCTGCTTGCATTTGCAAAAGGAATGCCTTACCAGAGCCTATCGGAAACTCATGCCACTCCGATATGGTCCTTACACCATTACCAAGCTATGGGAGATAATGCATTTGAGATCAACATTCCCCATTCCTTGACCTGCACCCAGTGTTCAATGTGGACTGCCTTTAGCGATACTTTCCACCATTACTAGACACATCCAACCTTGCAGAACAACTCACACCCACAGAGTTAAATCCAGATTGCATGGAATAAGCTGAAATTGATCAGATCATGGACACATAGATCAAGCACACTCGCCAGCAAAATATCCAACTGTATCGAGTTGACAAAGTAGGCCAACTCCTTCACCAGGGCAAGTGGCTCACTAGGGACCAAGTTCAACAGAAGCTTCCTCATCTCATGGAGGAACTCAATGCAATGGGGACCATTGCTTCCTAAGGGGGGAGGAATGATCCATGTGGATATTGGTGGCCACCTGCCAAGTCCACTTGGACCCCCACCATCGTTGCTTTCAACTTTTAATTTTCCTTAATTGTAGCACAATTTACAATTTTTAGCAGTTTTTCGAGTCCTAAACTTTTGGAGCCATTTTGAGGCCCTAAACAACGTTTTCTGGGAAAAATGGGAGCAACATGGGTCCATGGAGTAATGTTGCTCTTCCCAAAGTTGTATTTCTCGGATAGATCTTTCTAATGAGATATTATGTGTTCCAAACAGAGATCATATGCCAAAGTTACGAACCTGGGAAGTTGATGTACCAATTTACCCAAATGGGGCCCACAGTTTGGAGTTTCATCTTCTAGGGTTAGGTTTTTGGATGTTTAGGGTTTTCCATTATTTCTCAACAATAAAATAGGTCTTCGAGCTTCATTTTAAGATAGTTCAAAGGCATGTATCCACCACATCTCTTCTCAGAGGTAAGCTACCATCGCCCTAGTTGGTTTATTTCCATTTATGTTTGTAAGCATATTTTAGTATTTTACATTAATGAAATGAAGTATTATTTCTAATGCATCTCTATGTTTATTGTTATCTCTGTAATTTTTTGCATTCTTGTTTAAATCTGGATCATAGAAAGTGTGTGACATGCGCAACAAGCTAAGGAAGGTGCATGAACATTTCTAACACATGGAAAGTGAGGTGAGTGTGCCCCTTGGAAACTTGTGGAAGCATGCAGTTTGGAAGGCAACACATGAGCGAAGATGCATCACAAATTGGAAAGAATGTAAGCTAACAATCCAGAGTGATGGATAAACTAACAACACATCTCAATAAGATTCATACATACTTATACAAAAAGAGTCCATACATGCATAAGTAAGAAAGCATATACATATATCATTAGAGTAACCAAGATAGCTGAAATACAATAAAAAAATATGCATGAAATGTGTTGGCTTTGTTATATTAAAATTGAAAGTTACAATCATACAGTACAACCATGAGAAACCACTAGTCTTGATAGTGGAACATTATAGTCACTACTGCCTGCTCCTCCAAAGAGATGTACTAGCTCTGCACTATGGAGAAACTAAGTTTCATTACAATACTCTCCAATCTTTCTCTAATATACTCCTATCGGAAGCATGGCTGACCAAAATCCCTTACAATGAGTTATGACGTACTATAAATAAAAAAAGGTGTGGTGAACCTTTTCATTCCCCTTTGAGACTGTTCACCTACCCTCATGACTCTTCAACTACTCTATGACAGTTACATTCAACTATCGACAGTTGGACTTCCACTTTACAAGATGTTATATACAATATGCACATGTACCCATGTGAGACAAAATAGGTTTGAGCAAGCCATGCAAGCTGTCATTAACACTCAGACAGTTGTGGTAAGACCAAATCTTTGACATCCTTGCAATGACTGACGGTGGTGAACTGATGCCAAGCTTGGTCACCGATGATGGTGTCCATGGGCTCAATTGTGACATCCTACTGAAAGCGAAATCTTGCCTCTGTTGCATCTGCATACACTGATATGGATCCTCCAGCCAAATCATCTGATAACTGCGCCTCATCATATTGAGTGTAGCTGGACCAACAAAATACTGATGCATAGTTTCTGTGTTGATCTCCAAGTGTGTGCTTGAGACAATTCACATCAACTTGTTGAAATACATGTTCAGTTCCAGGCATACTTGCTTCTTTTCTTCACTTTAGTGAGTGTGCCAAATGGGTGGGATCGCATGCATGCACACAACAACATTCATGCTTCTAAATACCCGTGCATGGGAAGCCTTCAAACTAGTGATGAGCTGCAGGAGTTTTTCATAGTTCTAGATCTAACTCCCAATGCATGCTTTTGACTCAACCGCCTAAGGCTTCATCATCTTGGGCAAGTGTAATGGAGCTCCCTTGTATCTCATTTCCCATTTTTTCATTTGGTCAACGACAATATGCATGTTTGAAAAGATATGTGGTCTCCTAACACATCATGGCTGCCAACTCTTCAGATGGACAACGACCTTATGCACAGTACCAAATTTAGAATACAGTGCCCGCATGACTATCTCAAGGGATGATACTTCATCAAGTATCTCCTTATTCAACTCTGATCGAGAGGATGTTGTAACTAGTTATACTCCTTGTTTAGCCATTTGCAACTCCTTAACGATTCACTCATTCTTTGCTATCAAGAAGAGGACACTCGAGCTAGTGGCTTCAACATATGCTCTAGTAGCACCAACCAATGCTACTGGATGCTTTCCCATGTCATATATGATCACTCGTTCCTCAAACTATGCGGGAGATGTGTGGACATCCAAAGTAGACACTCTACATGATTGCACAACTCTATGTTGTGACTCATCTGATGATATGTTGTGCATCTCTTCTTCCGAATTGTCTCCAAGGATCTTAGTGTCCCCTTGGTCGCTTAGGACTTGCTTTGCTTCTGGATCCGGTGAAGCCGGTGGGTCGGCCTCTTGGTGGTAAGGCATGAGGTTAGTGTCTTTCTCTAACTTTGACCACTCCATCTCCATAACCGTCTACTCAAGGGCTCATTCAATATCTTGAATGAAGTCCTGCTCCTACAATTTCTCACCTTGTGCTTTGTGCCAACTGCTTGGATGAGTCTACCACCTATATGGGAGTGGTTTTGTCAATCTGTGCATGTTGCACCCCCTTCTATATCTTTCCTTGTTGCGCTTCCTTCTCCTATTTCTGTAGTTCTTGTTCCTTCTAGATTTTCTCCTTCAACTCATGCAACTCCTTCATTGTTTCCTCCATCCTCTGTTTTTCTCTTTGCCTTTGTGAAATCCTTTTGTCACGTTGCTGCCTCTTCACCTCTATTTCCAAAGCTCATTTTTGCACAAGTGGGTATGTTCTAAACTTGCAGCTTTGTTCTACCTTTGTGTTGTCAACAATATGTCTCTTGCCTTTTTCACACGCTGGTAAGTTTACCTTTACTACTGCTACTGTTGGTGCTCTCTTGGATTCTGCTTCACTAATCACTACACAAGGACGTCGACTGGTTCATTGGGCCTAGAGAAGATGTAAAAATATCTCCATGGGTCTTCCTCGGCCCAATGACACGCTTTGTGGATCCACATAAACTGTACTCTCTCTCAGTGATCCTTCACAAAAAATGTGGGTCATACGGATTGAAGCTTTGGGTGCTGAAAGTAAATTTATTAAACTCTTCTAACTTAGCATATGCATTCTTGAGATTTCGTATCTTGTATAACCCGATCCACAATGGAAGAGTGGGCCAAGGTGCCATCTTCTTCTGCTACAGTCTAGGTGACAGTCCTACCGAGATGAGGTATGACACTCTTTGCATGATGAGCTTGTCCATGGAAAACTTCGGCAAAACATGCAGAGGCTTCTCCGTGCTGTAGATCCCTATGAAGGAGCCAAGAGGTAAGGCATACCAATCCGCTATGTCAATTAGTGCCTCCATTATTTCTTCGACATGCAAGGTGGATCCTGCTGAAATATCATCTTGTACACTTGGGTGACAAAATGATATGACAAATGTGTGATGACTTCGCGGAAGCTACATTCATAAACAATTTACAATAAGTGTTGACATAGGTTTTCGCTGATGTCCATGCTCACTTTAAGCTCGTGAACTTTTGATGGGCATAGATTTCATACAAGATGTAAGAGGACATGTAGATTTCTTTTTGTTGAGCTTTGGGTGGATATCAAGCTCTTGGTACCTGTTCCTTCTACCTGTGAACCAACACGTCAAACCAGTTGCATGCTTTCCTTCACTGGCCAGTTGGTCCAACACAATCACCCAACTCTGCAGGAAGGTCTCTGTGCTCTTTTGGCCATACAAAAAACATGCAAAGATGATGAAGTAGTGATATTCCTTTCGTAGTATCTTTGTGTTGTAAATTTGGTTCACCTAGTTCTTCGAGATATCCCTGGAGTTAGCATTGTTGCTGGGTATTCTGAAGGGTGTCTCCATGGTGATCACTAGCTTTGGCAAGTGGTACATCTACTGATAGTCCTACGCCCTGAAGGTAGAAATCTCTATCCTACTAACACTACTCAATGTCATCATCTCAGGACCAGTGTGCGATATGATCTAATGTATCATGTCTGTTCACGGGAACGCAAGGTATCTGCATGCTATTTGGTATAAGCTAGACTTGTGAATATTCACATAGACTTGGTAGTATTCAAGATCTTCCCCAAATGTGCCTGAGAATTGATCATTCACCTCCTACCATTTCAACTTGATTCCTTTGTCTACAATCAACTTGGTGTCTTTGTAAATCAACAAACTCATAGACACTCACTTAACCGCTTTTGTTGGTGTCCTTTTATCCTACTCTCTTGGAGGCCATTGATCCGAAACTGTTGAGAGATGAAAAAACACCTGCTATATATGGAGACATGGTGCCATGTATGGCAAGAAGTATGTCATTTAAAACCAAAGAAAACTTGAAGACTGACATTCAACATAACTAGGGAACTTTTGGTAAGGGTTGTGCAATTTTCACTAGGAGGTCGGGAGACTAACTACCGGAACTATGCAAAAGGAATTCTGGATTGTTAGGAGGCTAGTTAACTGTTGGAATTTCACAATGCACAATCTAGACTATCTTGTTGGGTGCTAGGATTGCGCAATGCGCAATTTCAGCTAGAAAGGGATGCAGGCCCAGGGACTGTATTGCACAATTTTATGGGCCAGAAGACATTGCCTCTTAGAATTGTGCAAGGCAATATTGGAGGGCACTGAATGGACATATTTGTGAATTTTCTAGGAGGAAGGCATAGCCTTCCCTCTCAGAAATTCACAATGTTGTCCGGGCAAGGTAGAGTCTGGGCCAAGGTTGCCCAGATCTGTCAACGAGCAACTAAAAGCATATGAAGATGTGAATGCATGGTGATACTGAGTGTAAGAAGGACTGAATGTCATGAATGAAAATAGCGAATGTAGGATTTAGAAAATGGAAAAACATGCATGTGTGTCAAATGAGTCGTTGAATTGGTGACCATTCGTGCATAATAGTGTCATGTGTGCGAAAGCAGTGAGATGAAAACAAAAACTAAAACAGTGCTTGTACAAGCTAACATGCATGAAAACAATAGCAAGAGTTCATAGAAATCAAGAAGACAACACTCACATAAGCCAAAACACAAAAAGCAACAAAATGCTGCAAAAGACAAGTAAAGCGGACTTACCCAGAAATAGTTGAGATGGATGTGTTAAAGACTCCTAGATGTGTTGTGGGATTTCAAAGCTCCAAGATCAATGTGAAGAATGAGATATGAAGGATCAAATAAATAAGTTTGAGGCTCATGACACACATGCCACAAATCTAGGAAAAAGTGACACTTGGAGGAAAGTTTCTAAAACGATATTTGCATGTAATCTCGAGCTACTAAAAATAGCTCCCTAAAATCTAAGGATGTTCCTTGCATGTAGATTTTTCTATTCCAAGAAAAAGAAACCCATGCATGCAAGTCAAGTTGGTAGGTCCTAGGTGGAATCGGTCAACCTGAAGGCACATTCTGGGAGGAGTTGTGATGGTTTTCTAGAGGAATTGCGCAATTTCTAGGAGGACTAGCTGACTACTTCCCATAATTGCACAATTTTTGGGCTAAGTTGCACTGTTGGGCCAGATTGCACAATTTTCTCGAGGAATGATTGATTGTATTGCATAATTTATGGGCCCAACATGATTCCCAACAGATTTGCGCAATTTCTAGAGGGAAGGTTGGTTCCCCTCCAAAATTGCACAATTTTCTGAGGGAGCTTCTCAGCTAGCAGCTGGCCCAAGTCCGGAATGGTAGCCTATGAGTGGAGTAAAGCAAACTATCATGCACAGGTTGGCAAGCTACTGAAAAACCAATGAAGCTTATGTACTTGACGGTACAAGACATGATACTAAGGATGGTTGGTAGGGAGGCTCCAAAATAAATCTAAGGAAAAATTTTCGAGGGTGGTTGTAGCTGCTACAACACTTGGTGACACACTGGTAGAAATTTAGCTCTCTAAATGGACCTTGTTTGTGAAAAGCAATTCTAACACCTCCAGAAGTATTCTTCAGTTCTTTGTTCATCTTGGTTTCCACACTTGATTGATTGTAAGATGGAACATCTTCCAAGCTCTTGGTCAATCGACACACATTCCAAGCCAAGACAACACATTTGTTTCAATTGGGGACAAGGAGTATATTGGTGCACAAGGTTTATGGTCATTAGAGTTTTAGTTTCATCTCTGGTGTTGCTCCACTAACAGCAAGCCTAGACAGTACCCTAGTGGAGTCACATAGGAACACAAGGATATCTCTTCTACTAGCGAGCCTGGTCAATACCCCAGTGGAGGTACTTCCATCACCTCTCTGCATAGGAAGCCTTTCTCTTCTTTGGCCTTATTTCTTTTTCATCTTTTCAAAATTTTCCACGTTTTCATAACCGTGCATAACACTTATTCATTTCAGAGGCAGAAGAGGGATCCCAACTTATTGAGAGTAGAAGAGGTTGTTCCTTTAGAGAAGCAGTTTATATATACCTCTGGCATGCTTATTAAGGTTTCCCCCTCACCTTACTCTACTTGACTGAGCAGACAAGGATTAACCCAAAAACAATCGACTAGAGTAGGTGATACTAGTTAGCGTGCAAGTGTTGTGTTTTCACCAAGGTTCACATCGGAAAAGACATATTTTCCATTGGTGTATCATGGACTGAAGATAACAAGTTCTTAATACAAAGGCAAGACAAAAGATAACCAAGTATTGATAACTACACAAGTCCTCTTGTATTTTACCCAGCTTGTTTCAAGAGTCGCACATGGTTTCATGTGAAACTAACCTATGGACATAAACAAGCAAACAAACACAAAACAAAGTGGAAGCAAAAGTAAATGCGTAAGAAAAGAGATTAAGAAAACAAGCAAGCATGCAAACAAACATGCAAGGTAAGAAGAAAACATGCATGCAACCAAACAAATGAAAAAGAAGCACTACTCTTACTCCTAATCTAACTGTGCATGGGTCTTCTCACTTGAAGTGATACTTCCAATGTAGCCATCAACACATTGGTCGATCCATGTTGGTGAAGGCATGGTTCACAAACAACATAGTTGTGCGAACCAACAAACATGAAAGATATAACAATGAAGAAAAACACACTTCGAGTTTAAACACATCCACAGAACATAAGTGAGTGCAAGTGCATGACATGTAATCTGTGGACTTACCATGGTGTTGTTTGACATTGTGTGCAATTGTTAAGCATATGCATACTCTTGACTATGACATGCAAGGAAACGTGAGAAAGGTAGACCACTTACATTGTGCAAGTGTGCTTGCCATGGAAGATTCCTCCAACACGTGAGTGATGAAATCATGTAGTTCGAGTGGAGGAAGCATAATATGTGTGTGAGATTGATCTTCAATGCACATAGATGAGTGATGAGGAGCCTTGGGTGTTTCAACAATTTCCTAATTGGAAGCAAAACCAACCTCAGGACAATGAGGGCCTGACATAACCATCAACTTGGGCTAAATTGCCCTAATAGTCTGGGGGGTTTCAACTTTGTTGAAAAATAGATCATCGTAGAACAATGTCTTCAACAAATTTACAATGGTTGAGTCAACATCGTGATCAGATGAAGAAGTGGAGATATCACGACAACTGAGATAAGAAAATTCAGGATGGTTTTTGACATCCTCATGATTTGATGAATCACAAAGAGGGGTAGATGAGAAGTAGAAAAATTCACCCTCTACGTTTCTGTAAAAGGTAGATGAAAAATAAAGTGGATTTTCAAAGAATAATGTGTCCTCTTTGTTCTCAGATGATATATTGACATTTGTTGTGTTCTATGAATGATAAAAAATGGGTGCATCCCTAGACGTAGATATACATGAAAAATCAAGGATGGCAAAATCACCAAAGATGTCAGGAAAACACGGAGGAGGCTTGGATAGAAGGGAGTCATCCTTCACTGAGGGTTGATGATCAAGCTCCAAGTCATACTCTTCATGAATAATAGTGTAGGTTGGTTGTGCAACACCAACTCTGTCAATGGCTTGATCCTCATTCACAATAGGTGTAGAGTCTGGAATGGAAGAACACAAGACAGTGCAATCCGGAGGATCATCAGAATACCAAGACAGAGGTTGAGGTACAAAATACATGTGAAAAACCATGGGATTAGTAACCAATTCTGCATGACAATTGAGAGAAGTGATGTTGGGAGGATGTGATAGTTGAGCAGATGTGTGTGCCCATTCTCCCACATCACTCTACAGTGGTGGAGTTGTTTGATGAGGGGACGGTGGATGACAGACAGTCACTTGTGATAGTGACTGTGTTTGTTTGTGATTGTGCAGTTCCATAATTGAAGTATGTTGAGTGGGGCTTGGGCTTGAAATTCATTTTAGGATTAACATATCTGGCAAGATAGTACTCAAATATGCCCATGAGATGCTAGAATTTCATCTGAATTTTTGGAGCTTGAAACTGTAACACACAGAAGCGGTCCCAAAATCCCATAGGTGATTCATGCGAGGCCTTTCATTGTTGTAACTATTTTTTTTTTCATGAGGTTCTTGATTAAAATGATGGAAAGTAGATTCAATGAGATCACAAAACTGCTCAAGTGAGTGCACGCTACCGGGTGGCAGACTCCAACACCACCATTGTGGGGATTCAAGAAGTGCGTATATAAGCAGCATGTTGGCCTCTTCTATATACAAATCGTATGCAAGGAACGCGTAAAAGTCTTCTAAGTACTTAGTTCAAGCTACTTTTCCTTCACCATCATATGAAAATTCGAACAAGAGATCAGCAAACTCCCTAGTGATGTTGAGAGGTTCAGTGTACAAAAAACATCATGGAGGGGTGAGTGTGACAGTATCCATGATGGATATGAAAAGATTCAAAATAGGATGTAAGGGTTCATCTTGTCATCTTTCCCTCCTTCTAATGCTAGAAATGTTGACGGTGCTGGACCCGCCAACATGTTAGGGAATATCCATAATACGAAGTCCCAACTAGACCTCAAACCATTCGGTGTAGGAGTCCTAGCAGTGGGTCGTACGGTATTTCCTTGACCACAGTTCCGCATAGAGGTAAGTAAGATGCCCTTGTTGGTAGTAAGGGTGTGACATGTGTAGCAAGCCAAGGAAGGTGCATGAAGGGTTCTAACACACAGAAAGTGAGGCGAGTGTGCCCCTTGGAAACTTACGGAGGCACAAAAGAAGATGCATCACAAACTGGAAAGCAAGTAAGCTAACAATCCAAAGTGATGGTTAAACCAACAACACATCACAGTAAGATTCATACATACTTATACAGAAAGATTCCATACATGCATGCATAAGAAAATAGATACATATATCATTAGAGTAACCAAGATAGCTGAAATACAATAACAACATATGCATGAAATGTGTTGGCTTTGTTATATTAAAAGTGAAAGTTCCAATCACATAGTACAACCATGACCAACCACTAGTCCCGATAGTAGAACGTTATAGTCAGCATCGCATGCCCCTCCAAAGAGATGTACTAGCTTTTCACTATGGAGAAGACAAGGATCGTTACAATACTCTCCAAGATTTCTCTAAGATACTCCTATCGGAAGCTTGGCTGACCAAAACCCCTTACAATGAGTTATGAGGTACTATAAATAGAAAAGGGTGGGGTGACCCTTGACATTCCCCTTTGTGATTGTTCACCTACCCTCATGACTCTTCAACTACTCTATGACTGTTACATTCAACTATCGACACATGGACTTCCACTTTACAATATGTTACATATAATCTGCACATGTACCCATGTGAGACAAAATAGGCTTGAGTGAGCCATGCATGCTATCACTAACACTTGGATAGTTGTGCTAATACCAACTCTTTGACATCCTTGCGATGACTGGCAGTGGTGAACTAATGCCAAGCTTGGTCATCTGTGATGGTGTCAGTGTGCTCAATGGTGACATCCTACAGAAAGTGAAATCTTGCCTCCGTTGCATCCAGGTGCATTGATATGACTCCTCCATCCAACTCGTCATCTTGAGTGCAACTGGACCAACAACATATTGATGCATAATGTCCGTGCTAATCTCGAAGTGTGTGTTGGTGACCATGCACATCAACTTGTCGAAATACATGTTCATCTCCAGTTAGGTTTGCCTCTTATCTTCACTTCGTTGAGTGTGCCAAATGGGTGGGATTCGCATGAATGCGCACAACAACATCCATGCTTCTGAATACATGTGCATGGGAAGCCTGCAAACTAGTGATGAGCTACGGGAGTTCTTCATAGTTCCAAATCTGACTCTAGATGCATGCTTTCAACTCAATCGCCTTGGGCTTCATCATCTAAGGAAAGTCTAATGGGGCTCACTTTTATCTCATTGTCGATGTTTTCGTGTGGTCAACAATAATATGCACATTTGACAAGATACATGCTTTCTTAGTACATCACTGCTGCCAACCATTGAGATGGAAAATTTCCTTATGCACGAAACCAAATTTGGAATACAATGCTGGCATGCTTGTCTCAAGCAATGATACTTCATCCAATATCACCTTCTTCAACTCTACTTGGGTGGATTCTATAACCAATTTTCCTCCCTACTTGGCCATCTATAACTCGGCCATTCGCTCATTCGCTACTATCAAGAAGCGGACACTCGAGCTAGTGGCTTTGGAATATGCTCTAGTAGCATCAACCAATATTGTTGGATGCTTACACACGTTAGATATGTTCACTCATTCCTCAAACTGCATAGGAGATCTGTGGACATATGGAGTAGACACTCTACGCGATTTCACAACTCTATGTTGCGACTTGTCGAATGATATGTTGTGCATTTGTTCTTTTGGATCTTCTCCAAAGATCTTAGTCTCCACTTAGTCACTCAGGACTTGCTCTGCTTCTAGATCTAGTGAAGCTGATGAGTCAACCTCTTGGTCATAAGGCATGAGGTCAATTTGTTTCTCTAACTATGGCTACTCCATCTCCATATCCATCTGCTCAAGTGCTCGTTCAATCTCTTCAACAAAATCCTACTCCTATGACTGCTCACCATGTTTGCTTTGTGCCAGCTGCTCAGACGAGTCTACCACCTGTATGGGCATGGTTTCATCAATCTTTGCATGTTGCGCCTACTATTGTATTTGTCCTTTCTGTGTTTCCTTCTCCTGTCTGCATAGCTCATGTTCGTTCCGGAGTTGGTCTTTCAACTCATTCAACTCCTTCACTATTTCCTTCATTCTCTATTTTTCTCTCTAACTTGATGTGATCCTTATGTCACATTGTTATCTCTTCACCTATATTGCCAAAGCTTCTTTCTACACAAGTGGTTCTACTCTAAACTTGTAGCTTTGTTCTGCCTCTAAACTGTCAAAAAATATTTCTCTTGCCTTTGTCACACGTTGGTATGTTTACCTTTGCTGTTGGTGCTACTAGTGCTCTCCTGGATGCTGCTTCGCTAACCATTCCACAACGATGCCGACCTTTTCATTGGGCCTATAGAAGTTGTGACAATATCTCCATGGGTCTTCCTCAACCCAATGACACACCTCGTGGATCCACAAAAATATACTCTTGCAGTGATCATTCACAAAACAATGCGGGCCATAAGGATTAAGCTTCGGGTGTTGAAACTAAATTTCTTGAACTCTTCTGTCTCGATGTCCACATGATTGAGATTTCGTATCTCATACAATCCGATCCATAACAGAAGAGTGGGTGAAGGTGCCTTCTTCTTCTAGTGCAGTCTAGCTGATAGTCCCGCCGAGATGTGGTATGACACTCCTTGCATGACGAGCTTGTCCATGGGAAACTTCAGCAAAATATGTGAAGGATTCCCTACATTGTACATTCATATGAAGGTTCCAAGAGGTGAGGCATACCAATATGCTATGTGGATCAATGCCTCTATTTCTGCCTTTGATATGCAAGGTGGAACCAGCTCAAATATCATCTTGTACAGTGGAGTGAAAAAATGATCTAACAGTTGTGTGATGACTTTGCAGAAGCTGCATCTAGAACACAGTTTACAATAAGTGTTCATAGAGGTTTCCACTAATTTTCATGCCCACTTCAAGCCTTGGAATTCCTGATGGGCACAAATTTCATCGATGATGTAAGAGGACATGTTGATTTCTACTCGTTGACATTTGGGTGGATGTCGAGCTCTTGTTACCTATTCCTTCATCCTGTGAGCCAACATATCGGACTAGTTGCATGCTTTGCCTTCACTAGCCAATTGGTCCAATGCGATCACTCAAATCTGTGGGAAGTCTCCGTGCTCTCTTGGCCATACAAATGACATGCAAAGATGACCAAGTATTGATACGCTTTTCATAGTATCTTTGTCTTGTAAATCTGGTTGGGTGTCATCTTGAATTTCGCTGGCTCCTTCACCAAGTTCTTCAATATATCCCTAGAGTTGGCATTACTAATGGGTATACTAAAGGGTGTCTCCATGGTGATCACTAGATTCAGCAAGTGGTATATCTACTATTAGTCAGTTTTGGGGTTAAAAAGCCAAGTTATGATGTAAATTTTTGTAAAAAGATTTAAAGTTGAGTCAGTTTTGAGATCCACCCATGTTCTGCGGACCATGGGATTGTATGTAAAAATCTATAAGTATGTGTGTCTTAGAGAGTCTAAGGGATATATATATAGAGATGGAGGTTTATATATACATTTGAAAAAGATGGCAAGTAACAATAGGTAGCTAGAAGGGAAAAATCTTCGTAGCTGAGTGTGTGGATGTCTAGAGTAGAGGCCGCAGCTGAGTGCATAGACCCTTGTAGTTGAGTGCATACGGTAGTTTTGATTCTGTAACGTCATATCGAAGATTAATAAATAAGGTTGTTGAAGAAATTCATGTGTTTATCCGTTTACTTTTGTTATTTATGTTTATGATATATATGTTGTGATGGAATAATGTCTTTATAAAATAATGATGTATCGATGTGCAACTCTATTGAATAAGTCTTGCTAACTGTATGCAATGCATGTTAAGTATTTACACAAAGATTATAATATTTTCTGTTATTCTTATTGAATACTTAAATATATATGTGTGAACTCAGATCTAGGGTTGCTTTATGGTGTGCATAATTGGATGATTTATCTGTTAAGGGTTCGCAAAAACCTATCATAGACCTTCGCAAAGTTCTGATGGCCGTCTAAGGGAAGTCACAGTACTGAGCGTTAGGGGTTTATAGATCTATGCAAAGGTAGATCTAGGGCAATAAAATACATCAAAATGATCTCTGGATGCAAAAACTTGGTTCCAACATCCCTCCATACTGGTTCAGGTGAGACTTCATCCTGTCCTACATGGGTTGATGTTGAAAGGGCTAGTAGTGTAGGGTTTTTTTTGGCATAATCTACTTTGAACTTGGGTGAAGAACCACTAGGCCAACAAGTGGTTCTTTTTCCAGGAAAGGGATCTGTACAACGAGATGTGTGATTTTGCATCACTGGAATCCGACCAATAAGGAAATTTAGAAGTGGTTGGATAGGAAGATTCATGAATTCATGGTGCAAGAGAATAGGAATTTGTGCCTGTCAAAGGAGAAGTGGTTGGATAGATATTTGTTACACTGAATTTTGTCACCTTGACTATCTGCAATTCTATGGCCCCATCAATAGCCATATTGTCCTCTTTGTCAAGCCCCATGCCTCTGCTCTTCATGTCAAACTTCAAAAAGAGAGAAAGTCACTTTAAAACATGTTTATCTCTGGGTACGTAGGTTCTCTCTACCTTACCTCCGTGTACGCACTCCAAATAAACTGTACCTACGTACTGATACGCTCTGTATGCTAAAGGTTGGGTGCGTACCCCTGTAAAGGTCAAAAGGCGTGAGTTTCATCTCTAAAAAG
>APFE031359574.1:3675-36885 GCA_000404065.3 Pinus taeda | reverse complement strand
CAACAGAGAATCAATTCTTCTTTATGTGTTGGTCATGCTAGGACATTTATCATTCCTTTTCAAAAATTTGATGAAAATATGCCATAAACCTTGCTTCATCTAATTCTCTTAAATCTTGTAACCGTTCTGCGAGAGATTCATCATTTGTTATCTTAGTGGCTTGCACAAGATTAGGCACAAGAAACTTAGTTGGCACTACAAATTCTCGACCATAAACAATCTCTAACAGAGTATATTTGTGCAACCGCTTCATAGTAGTACAATAGGCCCATAATGTAGTTGGTACCCATCCATCCAAATTGTCCCTATTTGCAGAACATATCTTAGTAAGTCCTTTCACCAAAATTTTATTAAAAGCTTCAACTGTACCATTTTCTTGTGGATGATAAATGCTACTCTTATGGTGCTAAATCATAAAATTATACATTATGTATCAATAGTCTCATTAATGAAATATAACCCTTGATTGCTAGTAAGTCTCCTAAGACACCAAAATTTGGTAATAATATTTTAAAAAATAAGCCTTGCAATAGTATTAGTAGTACAATCTTTGACAGACACAACTTTAGCCTAATGAGTTAAGTAGTATGTTTCTGTGATAATATATTAGGCATGAGAATGTCGTTCAGGAGGATTGATGGGACCCACAAAATAAATAACCTACTTTTCAAAACCTTGAAGTGTGCAAACAAAGTGTAGTGGAAGCTTGTCTCACTATGACGGCCGACCAACCCGCTAGTAAACATCTCACTTCTTGGCGCACTCTTTTGCATCCTTAAATAGAGTGGGCCACCAAAGCCTAGCTTGTAGTACTTTCTTGGTGGTGATTTCCCCCCTTACATGACCTCCACAACACCATAATGACACTCCCATAGAACATATTCTTTCTCATGATCCAACACACATCATCATAGAATATGATCTAGCCCCATTTTATATAGTTTCCTTGCAATGAGTTGATAATCTGTAGCCCAAACCCCCATATGTTTTTTTCTAAGTTGTTGTGTAATTATTATGGAATTTACCAGTGGCAAGGAACATGGCGATATCTTCCAAATAATCGAGAACTTCCTCTACTCGAAATAAGTTTGCCTAAAGCAACTGACCGTCCATTCATCCTCCCTCTTCTCCAGACTCTATTCGAGAAAGATGATTAAGCTCGACATTAGCCTGCCCTAGTTTGACAATAAATTCGAAGCTGAATTCTTGAAACAACAAAATCCATCTACATATACTTCCTTTCAAAACAAGTTTATTCACTAAATATTTTAGTACAAAATAGTCAGTGAATAATTTAAAAGGTCCTCCAAGTAGATAGTGCCAGAACTTCTAAAGAGAATACACCCTAGAAAGAGACTTCCTCTCTGTAGTTGTATAATTATTTTCAGCTGTAGAGAGCTTCTTTCTAGCAAAATAGATGGGGTGATCTAAATTACCTTCACCTGGATGAGTTAGAATTGCACCCAACACAATTCCAAAATCATCTATTTGCACATGGAATTCCTTGTTCCAATCAGGATAGACCAGGATCATAGCACTAACACGTTTGTCTTTCAATGTATCAAATGCAATATCACATTCATCAGTCCACACAAAGCATTCTACTTTCTTCAACAAATTTTCCAAAGGAGCAATGATCAAAGCATAGTTGCGAATAAACCGACGATAATAACCTGTATGTCCCACAGTTGAACGCAACTGCTTGACATTAGTGGATCACATCATATTTAGGATAAATGCGACTTTGGACAGGTCTACACATACTCCATCGTTACAAACAATGTGGCCAAGCAGAGTATTGAAGGGGACACCAAAAATACACTTTTTCAAATTTAAAGAAATTTGAAACTACTAACAACAATCAAACATTACCCATAAGAGACTAGAATGCTTTTTCAAAAGGCTGCACACTGTCTAGTCATCCATATAAACTTCATTTATGAATATACTCTCGGAAGGCTACAATAAAAATTCTTGAGAAGATAGCTGGAGCATTTTTAAGGTCGAACAACATCACATGATAGGCATAGCAACCCACCTAGTCATGAATGTGGTCTTGCGCTTATCCGCTTCTGCAATGTGTACTTGGTGATATTCTGAAAAACCATTTGTAAAGGAATAAGACTCATTTACAACAACACCATCCAATACTTCATCACTGGAGGGAGTAGGAAATGGGTCATGAACATAGGCATTATTAAAGCTCTGATAATCCACACAAACTCGAATGTCATCAGAATCCATTTTATCTTGAATTATAATGGGACTGACCCATTCCACCTCATCAACCAAAAAATGAGACCAACTACTAACATCTTGTCTATTTCCTTCTTTAATTCGGGATTCAATATATAGGGCCGATGTTAAACATGTTTGGAACCTGACTTCAGAACAATCTTCATTTCTCTTAAGTCTCCCTTAAACCCCTTGAGCTTCG
The DNA here is from genome assembly GCA_000404065.3 of Pinus taeda. Lineage (NCBI taxonomy): Eukaryota > Viridiplantae > Streptophyta > Pinopsida > Pinales > Pinaceae > Pinus > Pinus taeda. The sequence continues at coordinate 34,448 of APFE031359574.1, read as the reverse complement.
TGATCGAGGCAAGAAAAATATCTTCATATTCCTTTAGCAGGTAAAAAATTTCTTTTGTGGCTTGCTCATCCCAGTATTCACCAACATAAGCCAACTAAGGTTTCTCTTCAGTGCTAATGTTATGTTTCTGTAGCTTCAATTGATCTAGATGCATAGAATCTATAATAGTCTCATCCTTTATACCTTTGGACTCCTTGAAGTCCAAATGCCTCAATTTTTCTAAATCATCATCACCAAGGTCTAGATTCAACTTTCCACAAGAGACAACTTCATGAAACCATGATTCATATATGTGTTCAAAAGTATCTTGGTTAGTATATTCCTTATTAGGCTTCCCTGTAAGTAAAAAAACTCTTTTAATTGCTTTCAAGGCCCCTACAATCTTTCGTCCTCATTTAAAAAGGAAAAATAACTGGAAACCTAGGATATCATTGGTTCCCATGCAATTGTCTATATCTTCATCTCCTCCTTGAGATACTAGGCCTGAGGGAATGTTATGAGGGTATAAATAAACTAATGTACCCACAAATTTTTAGGAAGTCCTTCTTCAATCCACTTAATTCTACAATTTTGAATATGTTTTTGTGGATCATTGTATCCCTAATATTTAGGGACGTTAGTTGAATAATCCCTTGGGGAACCAAATTGACATATCAAAGCAAAATTGACATATCGCCACCCTTGAAGATTGTTACAATGAGATCTCCACCTCCTAGTTGGTGTTTCTTAAAGGGAAACATCCAATAAGGGGATCTTGTGTGTCTCTTCAATCTTCAAATCAATGTCATTAACAAAATTAACAATGGATCCTATACCGTTGAAAGTAGGAAGATATCCTACCTATGTACCAATCCAACGTGCAAAATGAGTAGTTGTGCGTCGTCTATAATGTAGCTCATGATATCCCTATTGCCAATCATCCCACACAACACTTGAACCAACCTCCATGATTTTAACACTCCTCCAACTAATAGAATCATCAGCTATGGGATTAATATAATATTCTCTTTTTCCTGTAGTGAGTCGGGATATCTTATCTAGGAGACTAGGCTCCTCTATATTGTCTACAGGTTCTGTAAATCTGGGAACTTGGTAAGGATCCAACGATTGAATCACCCTAATCCCATCTACCTCAAAAGTCATCGCCTCATATTTAAGATCAATAACAATGTAATTCTCCAAATCCCTATCTATCCCCATCAATGCAAGATAGGAGTCCTTGTCTCCCATAATATCTATTACTTCAAAACATGCATAGGTCTTTACTCCTACAATATCCACTTCAACATCCTCTAGACATCGAATAGGAAGAATACAATATTGATTTTCCATACGCAATTGAATTGGGGGAAATGCTAGTTTTGGTTTTACGAGAGATTCCCAAGTCTTTCTTGGTAGGATGTTGACATCAGGGCCCAAGTCTAATATAGAATCCTTGATATGGAACCCCACGATCTAAGCATCAACACAAAATTCTCTTCTTGTTCTCCTCTTGTTTCACTGAACATGTCTGGAATGCCTCCCAGGAAAGTTTACAGAGATAGGTCCCTCAAAGAGTTCCTCATCCGTAACAATGATCTAAAGTTTCTTACACAACTAGCCTGATAACTACTCATCACTCACAATCTGTAAAAATAATTTAAAACATTCCATTAAAGTCTCAGACATGTTTTTGGGAGAAACTTAGGCTCTTAAATTTTGATTGTTCTAGTTGTCCCAGTTGAGGTTTATGGGGCAGTGTCAGCTGCTTAAAAATTTCTGCTACATATTCATAATATTCTTTCTACTAGTTAGAGTCATAAGATCTTTTAGGCAATGCATGTATGATTACTGATGGTTGTTCAGGGACACCCAAGTTTGCTTCAGTTCTCTTTCCTCCTCTAGCAACTATATTAATATTTTTCATTGGAATTGGATAAGGTTCTGGAGGCTCTACATTAATTAAGTCTGATCCTCTCTGCCGATTACGCTCCTACCACCTAGCGATCAATTCAAGACAATCCTCTGTTGCATGTGTCTTTACTTTACATTGAGAACAACAAGGGATTCTAGGCAGCTACCATTCACGAGCAACATGTCCTTCATGATCATCGTTATAGCCACAAGTTGGACCTCTGCCTCCAGTCCTGCCACCCCTTATTGCTCCATCTAGCCGCCCTCAATGAGTTTCATTCACCCAAAATGCAAAATGATCAAGTCGGTTAGCCAGAGCATCCATAGCTTTGAACTGGTCTATTTGATGAGTTGGTGACTCGAAAAAGTCATAGAAAACATTATTTGGAACATTTGAATATTTATGTAAGATAAGACAAATATGGGGTGGTGTCCGTATGTACGACATATCTCATAATACTCAGTCGGAGACGTCCCTTGCTGACTAGGGAAAGCATGTAATTGGGTATGACCTTGATACAAGGCGTTTATGCTGACTTGCGTAACTCCAACTTTAGACAAAGCTGAAATTTGTCCCATAGGCATGGAGGATGGTCCTAGACCTCGAAACCTTTGGCATTTTGTGGCATGGTGACCCTCAACATGACAACTTATACACCATATTTGAGGATGTAACGATCATGTAGCATGCATGTCATTTAGTTTCTCCATCAAGTCATCAATTTGATGTTGTAGTCCAATAAGGGAAGGATCATTAGGAAAAACTCCTCCTTTGTGCTCATGATTCCCTCTATTTCCTTCGAATCTCACGCAAAGTTTTCTCCCACCATTCATTAAGTATCTTTGCCTTCTTCCATGAACAAAAATTTCGATCCCTCTGCAACTCATCTGCATCCATCACAACAATATCTTAATCTTTCACAACTAGATCACATCACCTCCTTAGATCCTACCCCCAATACTTGAAGTTTTAAGGTACCATATTCTGTCCTTGAAACGATAGTGAATTTTCTTCCACCATCAAAACTTTAATCTAAAGGGAGATTTCCTCCAACAACCTTCCGTGCAACCTGTATCTGAACACAAATTCAACTTTAGAAAAGGATAAATGATCTTTTGTAGCAAACTCAACAATATAACTTCTATGATTGTTTGTAACCATAGATGAACAACTCTTGTTAGTTCTGTATCTAGCTTATGTGACTCAGCTATATCAGCATTAGTTATGGTACGAGGAGATATACAGGGATTTCCAGCTCCGCTTTCATTTGTAACTGACACAACCAATTATGAATTTCTTAAGGGAACTTACACCATATATTTCATACTGGTCACCAATAGGTTCTACATACAAAACCCTCCTCCTTTACCCACTCCAACTTATTTTGGAATAACTACACTTGCTGGGGAATAAATTGATTGACCTGCTCATGCCACCAATCTTGAAGATATCCTTTAAGGATCCTCGATACCATGGTCCAAATCCCTTGATAATGTTTAGGGTCTCGACAATGGAACCATTTGTTGGATTAAAAGTTTAACAGAGGTAGACCCTGGGTTTCAACACAGGTTTCTAATAAAATAGTTTGTTGTAGTCTAGCATCACACCAACATTTTCATCTCACTTAATGAGAAAGGGATGTGTCTCCACCAAGGCATGCTTAGACTTAGAAAATAAGGGATTGCAACATGGCATGAAAGAACATTGCAACCGAGATTCTAATTCATGCAGCCATATTATAAGTATATTATCTACAAACATATATTGATAAAAAAGAAAAAGACCACAACATAAATAGAAATAGTAGGGTACATTCAAACTTATACTTTAAATTTTTTTAAAGGCATCAGGCATTCCATCATAACTTAAGCACACAAGAAGTTCCTGCAACTCCTTTTCATTAAAAACTAGATCATTACATCATTGTATCAGAACATGATCCTCATCGCAAGTTAGAACATCAATCCTTATTAGATCAGGTTACATTAAGAGAGAGAGAGAAAGAGAGAGAGAGATTGTGTATAGAAAAGAGTTCTTAGAACAACACAAAGACAACATTTTGGAATAAGTTCCCATCCTCTCTTTCTACTATCATCCCTTTAGATTTTACAGATTCTCTCCCCATGATCCCTCTCACTTGATTTGGTCCTTATCGCCTCAGATTACTTCAAACTCAAGTGTGCCTATTCTTCTTTGGCGTCCTCTGCAAAATCCATTGTGACTTCCCTCTTGCACGCCTATCTTTCTTGGGCGGTCTCTCATAAAAACCATCATAACTAGATTTTCATTTCTTGTGCGTGCCTCTTTCCAATCATCCTCGACGTCTTAGTTGTTTCTATTATCACTCCTTTGGATTTCCAAGGTTGAGGAAGAGTCCAGTTGAGGTAACCACAGACCAACCTTTTGACTTGGTAGCCAGCCCTACCAAGTCGGAGAGGGCTCTATCCACAAAATCACAGCCAAGAGGGCTGGGTGAATTAGGATTTTAGGCTAGTTATGATTGCAAAGATTTTTTTGATTTGATATGATTGGGTTTTTGCTGGATGAAGATATTAGGTCAAAAAACTAGGTCAGGGCAAATAGATATGATTGCATACATTCAAAGGGGCAAGGTATGTAGGCAGGCTAGCACATTAGGGTTTCTTGGGATGAGATGATTCAGACAGGTGAGGAGCTAGGAAGATCATGAAATATGTATTCTTCCTAAACTAAAGAAAGATGAACAAACTATGAAAACTTCCCCAAAACAGAGCATGTGAGATGATTTATGTTTATCAACTTGAAAGAGATCATACAATAGACATTAAATGGATAAAATGGATCAACAATACATTCATACAAATGAAACTAAATAAAAAACAATGCTATACAACTATACCATAGGTATCCCAAGGAAATAATTGCAACTCATCTATTAAAACTGGTCAACTTATGATACAATAGTGTTTCTGATCAATACTACAACATCCAACTGAGTCCAACCTTTGAAAATGATGAAAAATACAAGATATAGACCTAAAAACAAACTTCTCCTAGTCTCAGAGGTCGAATCCATGAGAGGAGGAGAAGTTCCACCAAAATCTGAACTGATAGCTAGAGTGTAGGGTGGTCAAAATGACTCATCCCTAATTACAATGAAACTGATTCATTACACCTGATGGAGTCTATTTACCTAATGTATTTACCCTAGGTAATAGTAAAAATATCATAATTACATTTACAACATCAATTACATCAGTAAAAAATTGATTTCCAAGAATGAAAATCAACTTTGGAGAAACACAGTGAAAAATCAGGCAACTGGTCTTATACGTAGCGCCTTTGGTTCATGCGCAACGACATCTTCCATCTGAGTTTTAAAGTGGTTCCCGATGTCAAAATCTAGCCCATGATAGCTCATTGGAAATATCTTTCTCTTGGATAAACAATGGACCTATCAAGAACTGAAAATGATCAAATATAGCCCTGCAAAAATCAATTCTCCTAAGACTGGTCAAAAAGTGCAGAATGAGGGTGCAAAAATGAAGTGTGATCTTGCAAGAAACTTTTGGAGGTCTTCCTCAAATCAAAATTGAGCTCATGATAGCTAATTGGAATGATATTTCTGTATAGTTATAATTTGACACATCAAGAAATTCATTTGGGCACTCTAGCTAGGAGAAAAATTGATTGTCCCAAGGTCACTCCAGAAGTGCAACAACTCTCTTGTAGCAACTGTATTTTTGACATTTATCCCAAACCGTAACGCCTGTCTAAAAACGGAAGGAGGTTTTTGTTCCTTGGCCTATTATGGAAAAAAATCTCTCTCACTATTGTAAAATGCATTTTTGTTTGGTCAGAAACATAGTTTGAAGAAAAACTAGCCTTATGTAGTGAAATGGTGTTTTATTGGACCTTGGAAAATGAAACATAGTGATCTAATGGGACCTTGAATGACCAGACTCCATGTTTGACTTGAATGAAATAAAGACATGATGAAATGAGCTTTTATGATTGATGTATGCTCAGTAATACATGAAGGTGGGCCAGCAAGTATTGATTTTTTAGGGAGAGTGAGGTTTTTTTTACTATGGCTACCATCAGTGAGTAAATTTTTGAATGAGGACCTAGGTGGAATGAAAAAAATATATGAGTGAGACCCTAATATGAATATGAAAATATGAGTTTTGATCACTGATGGCAGTATGCAAATACTGACTCTAACAGTTTCAACCATTAATTTCCCTTTTACAACGATCTCTTGCGTAATCATTTTTTAGTCGAAAGCTAATCAAATTTTGTCAAAATTGCATTCCCAAAAACGAAGGACCAAACATAGGTCCGCTACACAATACTTAACCAACAAAACCACAAGTTTCAAATACATATAAATTAATTTAAAGGAAATACCTTGTGACGTTTGTTGGGATGGGAGTGGAAGAGAAACTAGAACTGGCATTTCATAGGCCAAACATTGTTGGACAGACAGTTTTGTCAAGACACAGAAGAAACAGTTAGAACTATCATCTCCCTTTAACATCCCAAATTGTTGTAAATGTGATATTTAAACTTAAATATGCATTATCATTCACTCCAAGAGGATCATAAATATGAGGCCAGTCTTCAAAAAGACTTCCAACCTATTCGCAGAAACTAGAAGGGATCAACTGATCCACCATCTTGGTTAGTTAGTTTATTGTCATCCCTATTTTCCCCAAGTCGACTAAGAATATCCTTCTTATCTCTAGATTATCTAGCCTTCTCCTCTTTCCCAACTGAAGATACATTTTGACCATCTACATTTGACTAAAAATTTATTACATATTCAATTAATCGTTGCAAGTACTTAGGAGAGCAGGCTCTCTTTTATGTCACCTTCCCTAGAGCTTCGATAATATTGTAGGGCTCGCATGCACTAACCTCAGGTTCTTGAATAACACAAATTTTAACAAGAAAGATATAATATTTGGTTGCCACAACATTATGTCCTCCATCCACAAGTTTAACAAGATGCATGTTATATTCTGTAAGGTTAATTAGTTCTGAACAAATAAGTGCAACAATTATATCCTTTTTCAATTTGTGTTCCTCGTTTGAATAAACAACCCAAATTTCTAGTTCCTCCAAAACCTATTTGCAAACATCACAAATGGTCACAAATACAACAATATGGGTTGAAACATGTAATATTCTTGATGGATTCTCATGCAATCTCTTAAAAACCTTTTGTGCTATTGCCAGTGCTGCCTCATCTTTACTAATACAATGCAAAATAATTTATGGAATCTTCGAGACAAGTCCTTGAATTTCATGGTCACTGGAACCCTTTGAGATTATAGCCTCCAACTTTTGAGACCTAACCTAATACATGTTCAATGCTTCCCTTGTGTTTAGAGATGACTAAAATCCACAAGTATCCTTTGATGCTCCTCCTCTTCTCTAGCTAGATGTTGCCTCTCTTATTATTTTTTTCAAGTAAGCCCCTTAGCTCTCTCCTACTCTTCAATCATCCTTTGTGCATGGCAAGTTATCACTCCTTTTATCCATTGATGAGGTTGACCTTGATTTTTCAAGGAAGAAGAGGCTAGCTCCTATGCATTGCATTGATCCAATGCACCAACTATAAGTTTCCATCCACAAAGACCTATGTCTTGAATATATAGATCCATCTTTGGCCCTTATTGTTTTCTTATACACACCTTGGTGTATTATTATTTATGCTTATTAGAGATATCTTCTTCCTTGATTTGTTTAGGAGACCATCTCATGTTGCTTTTGTAGTAATGCACTATATGCCCATAATTGTGCCATTTGTAGCATCCTATAGGGGGGGGGGGGGGGGGTGTGAATCCATATTTAATTATTTTTAACTATGTTTATATTTTAAAACATTTGATGCACATAAATCATGAAACATATATCTTTACATAAGAAACACTTATTGAAAATATTTTGTAAAATTTCTTGTACAAAGTACCAACTTACAACTTTCATAGGCACCAACCTACAAGAGATTTCATTTATCTAGTTTAGCACCAACTTAGGAAATGTAGGCACCAACCTATAGGAGACACCAATCACCCCCAATTTAGTATCAACATGGTAAACTATAGGATTTAACCTAACTCTTAAAGTTGTTCTGGGATCTATCATCAATAACTTCTGGTCCTCAGCAAATTCTTCAATGAGTTGTCATTAATGCAACCCTCAGGTTTTTGCCTTCAAGCTTGATCATAGCCACATGACGAGTACACCTTAACTTTCCACTCTTCAACTAGGATTCTTGACTTGACTCCATAGAATTGATATCCTACATGTCAGTTCTTTATATTTGATTAAAAATAGGTCTACCCATCTGGAAATTCAACTTCCTCAACTCTTGTTGTTCATTGTTCAATAGCTATTGCTTAGGCTTATTATATGTTCACAAATAAGGTATGCCAACGTGGCATCTTACAGTTAGCACTGTAGATTTGTTTCTATGACATAACAATTTTCAACACAATTGGAACCAAATAGGCCTTTACAAACTTGAAGGTCTGCTTCCTGTGGTCTATTAACCTTTGCACTAAACGCTCACCTTATGCAACCCATAGGCCTATCACAAAAATTGTCCACTATAGCTGTATTCTTATTACACCTTTGTCCATAATATGGCTTGGCCCTATCATCACCTTAACATCACAACTACTTAAACTAACAAATACCTTAACATTGCCTTTTCCATCCATACTCGACCTTGAAATATCCTTGCAACATTTCTCCAACAAAGCTCTAACTCCTCAAATATCATACCAAATATTTGTCTATAATAGGAATTCAAGTTTGGCCACAATGCACTAGAAAATGGCCCTAAAATAGACCTGAATTTGGCCTTCAAAACTCCATGTATTGACCTTCAAACTAGGCCTGAATTAGACCTTTAAACAACAAAATTTTTGGCCCCTAGAAAGGACCTGAAACTCAACCTCAAAAAGAATGAAGTTCAACCTTCAACCAAGCCAAAACTCACCTTCAACAGGGCTAGAACCCAACTTCTAGAACATCTCTACAACTCGCCTTATAACCAAGACCAAAACCTTCCCAAAAAGTGCCAAAGATCCTTGTAAAAATGTGCAAAAAACCTCTCCAACCTGGCTTCACTTCACATGGTGCATGAGATATAAACCTTAGAACTATTCCTTCTCTTTCTTAGACAAACATTCATTTCCTTGAGTGCATGAATCTTGGGTTCCTCCACATAATACCTATATATAGTGTGTTTGACACCCAAAGCAACGACCAACGTGTGTACTGGCTGGGATGACTTGACAGACTGTATAATGAATATTCCAAAAAATCATTTCTCCTCAACCGGAAGGAGTTAGAGGGAGTGTCATATACCATTGAAAATGTGTTAGAATATGATTTCCATCCATATATATTATGCTACCATTTGAGCTATGTAATTGGAGTAAAAAATCATTCGAAGATAAGGTATATAAATGGGGAAACAAAAATCCAAATACAATATTTCCAGAAGGCATGTCAAATATCATTGGAAGGTATCAAAATATGTTATTTGACTATATAACTTTCTCTTTCATTTGGGAAACCTTTGACATCAATAAAAAAAAAAAAAATCAACAATAGGGTCATGCTCTAGTCTACAAGTTCATCATATTATGGCCCTCTTAAAAGTTCCTGATCAGTTGGATCCAAAGGAAATGGAACCTCAAGGGACATATAAACCTAGAGCTAGGATAAAAATAATACTTCACAATAATATTTTCTAGCTTGGGAGATAGAATGAGGGTTTTTAAGGAGAGCCTTACTTTTTTAATAATGTTGGGCTTTTCATGAGATTTTGGAAAGAGCAGTGCAATCTTGAGAAGGAAGACTTCCTTACTGCCCCAATATGGGTTCGACTTGTTTCTCTTCCGAAGGAATATTCAGAGGAAGAAGTCCTTAAAGGCATTCACAATGCCATTGTTAGCTTTGTCAAGGTTTCTGAGGAAAATAAGAGAGGGATATTCACATCCTATGCAAGGATTTGTGTTTACATGAATATTTCAGAATCCCTTACAGCTTCAATAGACATTTATTATCAAGATAATATTAGATTATGAAACCGTCCCATTTAGATATAGACATTGTCTTGAATATGGGCATGTTTTTAGATTGTCATATGGTTACAAAGTATTTACCAATGGATTTGTCACTCATAAAGATTAATAGGGTTTTGGAAAGTCCCACCGAAGTAAAATGTGTTTTATACCTTAGGAAGCAACAAATTCGAGTCAGAATGTCAGATTTGAAAACAAATCCATACATATCCCCCCTCTAGAAAAAACACTAGTGCAAGAAGTTAATCAATTAGTATCCTAGTCAAATACTAAAGGTATTCCCAAGTATTTTCCACCCCCAAAAGAGTCTGATAAAAAGAATCTAGAAGGTAATTTGGAAAATCCTCTGCTAAAGGAGCCAACTAGCTTAGTAATGGAAGAGGATGAGACTAAAGACCTCCTAGAAGACATGGATCTAGACATTCCACACATGATTTCTCTAGCAAATGCCTGGCTTAATAAATATCCACAATCTATGCTAGACCATTACATAGACAACACATAATCTGGTATGAGTTCTTCAAATCCCTATTTATGAATTCATACACAATCTTTCAAATATCCCCAAGATGGTCAAGAAGGATAGAAAAATAGTGTGCAAGAGAATTAAGGCCTTAGTCGAAGAAGATGGAGAAAATTTGGTCAACTCAGGGAAAGTCATGCCAATATCAAACGTATTTCCTCCTTCTCAACCTAGGCAACCCTAAAATTTTCATCATAAATATTTAGAGAATAAGTATGTTCGTTGTTGTAAATATTCCTATTGTTGGTCTTTGATAGTTTGTTGTTGATTAGTAGATTCCTAGTATCTTTGATTGATAGGCCAAGACTTGTAGTTCTTTTATGATAAATGACAACTTCTAGGGTTTGAAAATCTAGGTTACATGTAATTTTTCTGTAATTAATTAAAGGCTCTTCTAATTAAACCCCCCCCCAGCCCCGCCAAAAAAAAAAAAAAAAAAATTGGCATTGGAATTATTAACTCTTACTTAATTTAGTTGTGTAATATAAATACTATTTAGATTTGTGATTTAACATGATAATATTTTTTTGTTTGTAAATATATGACATTAGAATAATGTTTTAGAGTTTTCAATGTTTGTCACTAGAATTGTTTGTTTGTTTGGAAATGTTTTATATTATAATTGTTTTTTGTTTGCATTTTTAAGGTTTCACCTTAGAATTGTGTCAACATTTGGAAATGTTTGAATAATTTGGTACTTAATCTTAAAAAGCAAAATGATTGGGAAGATAAGTGAATTGAAGAACTTCAATTAAAATTAATTAAAAAAGTGTGCAAAATTATGAGCATGATTGATGCAACTTATGACATAAACGAATTATCGTAAGTAGTTTATGTTAGTTGTGACACAAATGACTTAATGCAAATGATGAATATCATTTGTGACATAAACATTTCATTGAAAATGCTTGATGCTACTCGTGACACAAATGATCCAATGGAGAAGTTGATAAAAATACAATAAAAGATATGGTAGATGGCCCCTTACCAAGTTATGAGATGGAATTATTCATCAACAATGGATGATGAAGGAAATTTTAGTTGAATATGAGCCACTAACATGAAGTGATAGTAAAAATGGCATATCTGAATTAAAGTTACAAAATAAAAATGTCTGAAAAACATCAATAAATACAAAATGATCTTTCCAAGATAATTGTCATAACATGAAAATAATTGCAATTCAATGAGAATCGACATGGCTTATGATAAATTCTTGGCAATTACTTTGTTGGGGGGGGGGGGGGGGGCCGGGGGGGGAATTGAATATAATTGTATCTTTTCAATTATTTAGCTCAACTTAATTTCATTTTAAAATATCTTCTTATGCAGGTAAAGGCTTATGTATATCTTCAATTGTTAATTGTTTCTTTTACAGTTGTCAGAGAGAGTGATATTTGCATATGTACATATTCAGAATTCAAAAGCATTCACCCAAGTGAGACATTCAACAAGAAACACATGAAGACACCAGATATAAGTGGAACCCCATAAAGAGAGAAAACCACATTTTTTTTGGTTGAAAGTGATGTGAAGGCAAGCTCTTACTCCCCTATTACATCAAATTTTTTGTAGGCCCTGACCTACAGGAGGCTGCTAACTCAAGGAAGCTCCAACTCCCATAAATTTTTTGTAGGCTTATCCTATTTGAAGTTACACTAATGAGAAGAGGGAGCAAGGACTATCCCCAACTTGTTCCTTAGATATTCAAATGTCTCTCTTGCTAGTGGCTTAGTAAATATATCTGATATCTACTCATTTGTTGATATGCATTCTAGCTTCATTGTTTGATGAACCACATATTCTCTAAGGAAGTTATACTTTATACGTATATGTTTAGTATTTGAATGAAGTACTGGATTCTTTGAGATACTTATTGCACTAGTATTGTTGCGTTTAATAGATATTCATTCACTGAATTTTACCTGCATATCCTATAGGGTTTATTTCATCGATAACACTTGTATGCAACAAGTAACAACTGCTACGTATTTGACTTCTGTTGTAGATAGAGATACTGAGGATTGATTTTTTCTTAGACATGCAACCGGTGATTCTCCTAAGTAAAATGCACCACCACTCATACTTTTCCTATCATTTATACAACTGGCCCAATTTGCATATGTATATGTTTTCAATGTGAAGTACTTTCCTTTTGGGTACGTAGTCCAGAATTTGTAGTTCCTTTCAAGTATATGAATATCCTTTTTGTTGCTAGTATATGACTATGTTTAGGTGTTGACTGATATCTTTCCACCAATTTGACTGCCAACGTTATATCTGGTCTAGAGGCTATTAGATATAAAAGTTGTCTATCATAGATATGTAAAGCTTTTGGTCAACATTAGGTGATTCATCATATGCACACAACTTTCATCCAATTGGCATAGGAGTTGAGACTGGTTTACAATTTCCATATGGAACTTCTTCAACATATCCTTTAGGTATTTCTCTTGAGAAATGAATATACCTCCTGAATTTTGTAGGATTTGCAACCCTAGCTAAAAAGTGTTTTCTCCAATCATTGACATCTCAAACTCAAACTTCATCTCTTTAGCAAACCATTCTACTAGATGATCTTTGTTTCTTCCCAACATAATATCTTCCACATACACAACCAAAATTAGGAGTTCGTCTTCATTGGATTTTATGTATAAGTTATTATTAGCCACATCTTTCTTGAAACCCTACTTCTGTAGATACTTGTCCAACCTATAGTACCATCCTCTTGGTGCTTGTTTAAGTCCATATAGTGCCTTCTTTAACCTACATACATCATTAGGATTATCTAAAAATAAGAATCCATTATTTTTATATATTATATATATATATATAATATATGGAGAGTGTCTATAATGCGACTTTTTGGAAGATTCCGGTGACGAATCTGGGAAGAAATTGAAGTTAAATCTTGATTTGTTGCAGTTAAACTGTTTTTTAACTGCATATTTGGATTCAGCATTTGAAAAACCTGGAGCTTAGATGTGCAGAAAACTACGACAAACTTGCAATTCCAATAAATTGCTGCCGGATTTTGACCGGAAAAACCCCAGAAAGCTCAAAAAAGTTCATTATAGAAACTGCTATATATAATATATATATATTTATAATATAAATATAAATATATATATATAATAAATAATATATATACTTCCTGCTCAAGTTCTCGATTCAGAAAAGTAGACTTTACATCCATATTGTACACTTTGAAATATTTATAACAAGAAAAGGCAAGAAATATTTTGATTGACTCTAATCATGCCATTGGTGTAAATGTTTCTTCATAGTCAAGACCTTCTACCTATGAGTAACCCTTTCATAATAGTATTTCTTTATTTCTTACAGTTTGTCCCTCTTCATTCATCTTGTTTTTGAATACCCATTTTGTACCTATGACATTCTTTCCTGTTGGTCTTGGTGTTAGTTCCCAAGTCTTGTTCTTTTCAATCTAATCTAGCTCCTCATACATAACATCTATCCAATGTTTTTCTTTGCTTACTTCATTTTTGACAACATGGAAATTTGAGCTTGATCTATTTTCTCTGCAAGTTGCCTTCTTGTTTGAACTCATTTATTTTTATCTACAATAATTTGACTATTAGGGTGATTCTTTTGTACATGTCTTAATGGATCCTTTGAATGAGTCTTTGTCTTTTTCGATTCTTCATTCTATTCTTCATTTTCTTCACTGTCATGGTGATGACCTAGAGGATTGATAAAAATTGTGCTTTTGTTCTTGTTAGGCTACTCTTCATCAAAATTTACATCTATACAATCCATGATCTTATGTAGTAATTTACTATAGCACTTGTATCCTTTACTTTTTTTTTTCGAGTATCCCAAAAATATTCCTTCTTCTGAACTCAAAACAAACTTTCCTAGCTTTTCATCGTTGTTTTTGATGTAGCACTTACTTCTGAACTGTTTAAAATGTTTGATAGATGTTGGTTTACCATGCCATAACTCATATGGTGTCTTATCACAATTTGTTCTAAGATGTGCTTTATTCAGAAAATGAATTGTTGTGTGCGCAACTTCTACCTAATAGGTTTGAGGAATATTTCCCTCTTGCATCATGGCTCTGGCCATTTTCTGTACATACCTATTCTGTCTCTTTGCAACTCCATTTTGCTATGGTGTGTTTGCAATTGGACACTACCTTTTTATGCCAAGTTCATCACAAAAGTTTGCAAACCCATCGAAGTAAACTCACCTCCTTTGTATGACCTTATACAATTTATCTTGCATCTTGTCTAATTTTCAACTAATGCCTTGAATATTTTGAACTTTTCAAATGCTTCTGACTTATTTTTAAGGAATGATACCCATGTCAATCAAGAATAGTCATCAATTACCAATATAAAATAGTTTTCTCCTCCTGATGCTTCTCTTTTGGAAGGACCACCAAATCCATATGTACTAACTATAAAGTATTACTAGTTGAAAACTCATCCTTAACTTTGAATGAAGTTCAAGCTTGTTTACCCATTTGACATGAATTTCAAATAGGGTTTTTAGGTTTCTTCATCTTTGGTAGTGTAACAATCTTGGTTAATAATTCATGTAAAAAATATATATAAGAACAAGGTCATGGGACACATTCCAATCTGAATGTTGGGAAAAACATCCTAGTAGATGTTGATTTTGGTTATTATGGCTAAAGGAAATTGGAAAAGGCAATGGAAAAGGTTTTGGAATATTAATTGGCATTTTATTTTCGGAAAATATGGAAATTAGAAGGAAATGAAGGTGAAAGGCCACAGGTTGCATGTCAAGAGGAAAATGAAGGAAAATAATGGAAAATTGAAGAAAATAGAGGCCTCATTAATAAAAGGCTTCTAAGGATCTATTGGTAACCTTTTGTCAGTTCAGTTTTGGAGCTCTCTCTATTCTCTCTCTCTCTCATACTCTTGGACACTTAGAGCATTCTTGGAGCACTCTAGCATTGGATCGAGGAAAGCAAAGGAAGGACCAAGAAGGCAAATGAAATAACATATGAAGCGAGTAAGAGCAACATGTAGCAACTACAACGAGATTATTTGTAGGTATCAATTCGCATGTCTGATTTCCTTGCTAGATTCAGCATGCATGGTACATGCATGTGTGTATTTGGTTCTCTCGCTGCCATTGGCATGGGTTTTACCAGGTGTGACAGTGTTCTTCAACCTTACCTTTCCATTTTTCAATAGCCATGGTGTAATGGTTTCTCTTGTATTTGGTTGATACAGATTTCTGGATGGTTTTGAAATTGAGTGAGGTGGTCTTTGAAAGAAAGAATACAAGGCCTAGGAATCCCTAGACTGGACTGAGATTGGGGTAAAGCCATATTTGTGTGCCTCGGTGGGCCTAGGAATCTCTACTGGTTAATGGCGAGATATATGGTAAATAATAGAGGTGTGTGCCATCGATTAGGCCTAGGAATCCTTGACCAGTGAATGGTGGGATATACATTTAATATTGAAGGGTGGAGTCTTGATTAGGCCTAGGAATACTCGACTGTTGTCTGGAGGGATATATGGTAAAGCCTAGATACTAGGAGAAAAGAAACTTCCTCACGGTGTAGGTGGAGAAATCCATTGGAATCCATGCTTGTTTAGGGCATAGTGATCTAGTGGGGATTGCAGTAAAGCTTGAGGAAACCTAGTTTGGTTTGGTTTTGAGTCCCACATTCATGCTTGGAATATGGCATGGGGGTGGTTGGCTGAACGAAGTATTTGGTTCAGCGAATCTATGATCGGGTGGTTTGTGGAAGTCCATACCTAGTTGGCTTTTTCATTCATTAATAATATCTACTTCTCCTTGGTATTTCATGTGTAAATGTATTGGTTCATATGTGATTATTATGGTTGTTATATCCTTGTTATTTCTATTGGTTATATGATGGTTATGAGTATGTTTTGTGACAAACTTGATGTATGGCTCTCATCATGTTTTGATTTTCAAATCAATGTACAATGAATATATGACTTAATGGATGATAATGTAGCTATTGTGATAGAGCAACAATGCTTATTTATGAATATGAGATAAGTATGGGACCCTTTTGCTTAGATATGATGTTATAAACTATAGGTTTCATATTTGTGACATGTTTGACAAAATCCCTGTCATGGCTAGTAGGGGTCCAACCAATTCATTGATCAAATGTTTGCATTAGTAATCTCGTTTAAATGTTATTTATCATTTCTGAAGTTTTCATGAAGTTATGGGCAGTGGCCTGAGTCCTGGCCCCGAAAAGGTGGCACATAATCTAGGGTCACTGGCTCAGAACTAGCAAAACAATTCCATAGTTGATGGAATTACCTTGATATGGAAGCGACTGGAAGGCCTCAGTCACATGCATGGCTTGTCATGGTAGCGGTTGGGTGTCCAAATCAGTGAAATGTCAATTACCCCAGGGGTTGGTCACCTGGAAGGGTTGGTTGGCTCCTGAAGGTTCTGTAGCATTTGTGGAAGGTCATATTGGTTTGATTTTGAAGGTCCCACTTCCTTAACTATACGTGGGGATTTAAATCACATCATATTAGCCTCTCGTCACATGTTTACCTAGTGGACCGGTTAAATTGGGAAATGTGGGAGGAGGGTTTTATAGAGTGGTATCAAAGCATGGTTCAACACTTAGATTGGAGGGGCATAATGTGTTTGTCATGCATGCATATAGGTTGTATATGTGCTTTTTATGTATGCATGGTAGTGGTCATTGTTACAGTTGTGTTGCCATGTAGAAGTTGATGATGTTGTTTTTGGGATGCTTTAGTCATGAATTCATGTTGGTTGCATATGCATTTGTTATGCATGTTAGTTTCTATATGTTGTTATGCATGCATTATCATAGTTATAGTTATGCATGTATAGTAGGTCAAACATGCATGGTGAGGTGATTGTATGTATTTTGTTTCATCATGATGCTATTGGTTGTTATGATGCAAATGTGTTGGTTGAGATAGTGCAAGAGATGCAAATCATCAAAGTGAGGTTGCAACACTGGACCTCAGGGTAAGAGCAAATCATCATATAGGTTTGTATGGTGGGTATGCAGGTATGTCTGTTAATGGTTGTTATAAGCATTAGATCCATGTACATGTCTGTTAGCATATGGTTGTTGCAGTTACGTGCATTATAGATGCTATTTAATCAATGTGGTTATATGCATATGTGTAGGATAGTCATGAATGATAGTAACTTATGTTTTATGCATTATGGTCGTATGCATGACGAGTATGGTTATTGTGTTCAATTATTGATGTTATATGTACCGTGCTAATCTAGATTGGCTTGTGCATATGGTTATGGTTATGATATTCAAGTATGAACCGACATATTTGTGATATTATGTTGTACTAATCTAGGTTGACTGTGCATGTGTGATTTTTATGCATGAATGCTAATTGTTTATGATCTTATGATGTGAACATGTTAGCTAGTTACTGTTATGGATATCATGACCTTATTTAAGTTTGAGTTGATATGTTCTGAAGTTATATTGTGCAAATCTAGATTTATTGTGCAGACAAGATAGCCGCTCGTAAGACATATTAAGGTATGAGTTTGCTTAAGTCATATACTTGGTGCTTGAATGTTTGATTATGTAATCTATTTGGTGTTTGAGTGTTTGGTGTCTAATATGTCATCTATTTTTTGTTTGAATGTTTGATTAATTGCATGATATGAGTATGTGTCTATAAGATTACATGAAGGAATGATCTTATTTCAAGATGGTTGTACTAATTGTTGGTTATGATTTGGGCTAACCCAGGTTTGATCTATACAGTGCACCAACAAAACTCTCAATCACTAGCCCTTTTGGTAACGACCTGCAAGCATATCATAGTCTCACCCGAAGTGACTATGGGAGGATGCAGAACCAGGTTTTTGCAGCCTTGAAGGATGATACGATGTGGTGTTTTATATTACCTTTTATTATTAACATTTATAAACTACTTCGCCACATTCATTTAACCACTTAAACATATCATATAAATCCATAAACCATCATTGTGCTAAAATAAATTGCAACTATAATAAACTACTGCTCTACACTAGGTAATAAGAAAATGAACACATGAATACACCAAATTACCGTGGTTCACCCTAATGTAGGGCTACTTCCACAAGAACTGTTTCTTATAATAAGAAATGTTATACAATAAACAGTTCTTGACTTGTGCACTAAGCTGCAGACTTAGGCCTCTTCGCACTCAGCTACGGAGCCTTACCTTCTTTTCCCAAACAACAAATCACAAAGGTTCAACCATAACATAGATATGGATCAATTCGATTCATTGGTGATTTTCTTCTTATTATTTCACCCTATATATACTATTACATCAAGGGTTACAATGTTACAATACCATGGCCCGCATACCATGGACTCCCTAAAGCAAGCAGCTAAAACCATTGATCCTTTACATTATCACATGCTTTTATAAAAAGGAGGGGCTTCGACCCACTCCGATGCCCATATACCGCGCGGTATATTCCAACTGCTTTGCCGTGCAGTCCACTTCACACTTCACTGCATGCTCCATTATGCACTCTGCTCCACAAAATTCAGAGTCTTTGCCAAAAAATAGGCCAAGTTGGGTTGTGCCCAATAGGTCCCCAACACTCGCATGTGACTCGTCCCGAGTCACTCAGCTACTTTGCCTCTGATTTTTGCTATAATACTGTTGTAAGTATTGTTGAACTATTGTAGAGTCTCTGTGAATTGATTTTCTTTGTTGTGCACCTCTTCTAGCAATGATTCCGTCACATGTTTTGCAACCTTCTGCACCATCACCGCCTCCCTCTATCGAAGCTATTGAAGCTTCTCATCTATTGCCTATGATAGTTGGAGAAACTCCTCCTACCATGTCTAAGTTCTCTCTGTTAAAACCTATTCTTCCTTCTTCAATCCCTCAATATTCTTCTTGAGGGCCTTTCCCTCATTGATTTTGGCGAGCTTCGGTGTGATTGGTAAGGCCTTCATAGATGCACGAATCTCTTCCTATAATTTCTACACATTTAGATCTTCCTGCAACAAAGTCCAAATCTGTAAACTCTCGTTTAACAGTTTTCCACAGTTTGCCACTGCTGCGGAGATGCTTGCCTGAGCGTAGCAATGGTTGCTATGACTTCTTCCATGATTCCAGATAAGCCCTTCTCATGAAAATTACAAACAATTTCATCCCAAGAACTTTTTGATGACATACAATAGCGAGAGTTTCTGCAACTTCTTCACACTATCAACACTCAAACTCTTAATTCATCAAATTTCCAAATCTGGGTGGGACGCGGCCTTTTATAGCAATTCTAAATATCTAATCCCATCATTAGCATAGATTTTGTTTAGATTGTGTTTATTAATTTCATATCTATCCCTAGATCTTGTCAATCTGTCCTCATAAATGCAATCTTCCACGTGTTTTACGTCAACTTTCCCTTTTAACGGTCATATTTTTATTTTTTTGGTGAACTTCGACACATCCATATTATAGTGAAAATCTTGTCTTACACCATGGTTCCTACGAACTTCAACATAATCCAGACTGTAGCAAAGTAACTTCCTACGTCGAAGCTCTCTGCAACATAGTTTATAGTCCAGTGCCTACTTTCAACTACGGGTGGCACTAATACTTTTTCCCCTTTCTTCTTTAGAGTGAGGTTGTAGGGGCAGGGTTGTCCCTATACAACTTCAACCTACTTCCATTTATTATTCCTTGGATCAATCTCCATTTAAATTTGCTAATTTAACCACGCCTTCATCAGTAATATGCTTGATAATGTAGGGGCCCAACCAATGCACCTTGAATTTTCCTGGAAATTTCATAAACTTACTGTCATAGAGGAGAACAAGGTCTCCTACCTAGAACTTCATCTGCTTAATGTGTCTATCATGCCAAGCCTTTTCTCTTGATTTTTGTACCTGCTAATGAAATCCTACTATAAACATGTCTTCTTCTAAAGCAATCAACTGCAATATTCTTTCCTCCATTGTATCAGGGCCTGCCATATCTGTAAAAAATGCAATCCTCAAGCTAGAAACAATGTATTCCATGGGCATCACAGCTTCTTGCCCATAAACTAACTTGAAGGGTGTCTGCCCTGTCAAATTTTTACATGTGGTCCTATACGCCCATAAAAATGTTAGGATTCTAAGGTCCCAGTGATCTCTATTCACATTGCATACCTTAGTAAGTGCATTCTCCACATTCTTATTAAATGCTTATACTATTCCATTGGCCTAAGGATGATAAGGGGTACCCTTTTAATGATAAACTTGGAATTCCTAAGTCAATGCTTCAATAGTTTTATTCAAGAAGTGGGAACCTTGGTTGGTCATCAAAATATTTGGACATGCAAATCTAGAAAATAAATACTCAAAAATAAACTTCACAGCAATCTCTGCGCTGCAGTCCCTTACTAGTTGTGCTTCAGCCCATCCAGTCAAATAATTAGTTGCTGCAATTATGTACCTCACACCAGTCCTTTTTCCAGGTGGAGGAAAATTCACAATGATAGAAATCTTAGCAGGGTCCACCATTAGTCCTTGCTTACAAACAATGAGTCACAACAATATGCCAAAGGTACACAAAATATGCACTTCTTTAGGTTCAAAGGATCTGATATTGTCTACATGTGTCGAGCATAAGTCTTAAACTTCCAATTGTTTTCTTAGCAACCAAAATACCGTCCAATCATCAAAATATACCTCTAAAATTTTGTGGATATATTCCATAAAAGCTGCAACCACCAATCTAGAAACTATAGCAGGGGCTTCTTTAATCCAAAATGCATTACTGTGTATTGATATGAGCCCCACTCTATAGCAAGTGTGGTCTTATGCAGATCTTCAGGTGCAATCCTCATATGCTGATAACCTAAAAATCCATTTGTAAATGAGTAAGCTTCCTGACCTTCTACATTGTCTAGCACTCCATCTATGAAAGGGGTAGGGAAGGGATCATGTAAACATGCATCATTTAACTTTCTCAGATCCACACAGATCCTAATCTCTTCTTGAGTCTTCTTTTCTTGCACTACCTTATGACTCACCCATTCTGATTCTTCTACTGGTTCAATAATTCCTACTGCTATCATCTTATCAAGCTCTATATTTACTCTCTCCTTATACTTTGGATTCAGCCTGTAAGGTCTTTGTTTGACTGGCTTCACATCAGGCTTCATGGGAATCTTCATGACTCCTAGATCTCGTATTATGCCCTTCATTTCTGAAAACTTGTTGGGAAATAGTTCTTGGTATTCATGAAGTAACTCTGTAACTTTACTGACTATCTCTTCATCCCAATAGTCTCATATTGTTGCAAAATTAGGTTCCTTCTTTGATCATATGTTCACTTTCTTTGTCTTTAGTGGCTTTGTTATATTTGGTATTTCTAATTCAGGTCCAGTTACTTTGTAGTATCCTTCTGATTCTGCTATGTCAATGTTGCGAGGATGTTCTTCTTCTTCTGTAGTAAGGTTATATCATTCTAGTGCATTTTCTATCTACGCAACCCAATCAGGTTGCTGGAATGTCAATGGGGTTGCATTCTCAAAGATCCTCTTCTTAACTATTTGAAGGGAAAAATCCATGCATGGGAAATCATCCTCAAAGATGAATGTTAATATGAAGCCATCAACCATGCCTGCCCAGTTTACTGTACCATGTCAAAGCTCTTTTTCTAAGTACCAATTCTTAGGGATTGTCTCCAATGTATGAATAAATCCATGTACCCATTCTTGCATGGAATCTCCTTCCATGTTGTAGTGCATAGCTAGATATGCTCCCTAGGATCAGTTTCACCTTCATATTTTATCTCTATTTCTATATCTATCTATCCAAACCTTATCCACATCGGTCTTCGACATTGCCGCCAACCTTCTATATTCCTTTTGTGTGCACCCCACCATCTAGCAGGGGTAGATTTCAGGGCTATATCCAAAGCTAACAACCTTTGATTCTCTAAAACCTGTTTTTCATAATCATTAAGAAAAGTATTTATATCACCCAAGCCATCATAAGAAGGAAGATTACATACCTTAGATATCATACAACGAACTGATTTGGTAATTCTTGGACAACGCCTTGTGGATACTTCATGCATCCTATTCTACCAGTTTTCCAACTCTTCTTCTAAGTCTGAGGTGCAAGAAATATCATGCTCCCAAGTCAACTTGCCTTCTGCAGTAGGGTTAAAAAAATCTTGTTCCTTTACTATTATTTAATAGATATTATCTATATTAGCTACGCAATATTCTTCTCTAACTAGTTCTGTGTATCGCACTCCTTCTGATGGATCCAAGGGAACAATTACTCTCATATTATTCCCTTCAAATATCAGTTGTCTCTTCTTCATATAATTATAGGCATATTTTCAAATGGCCAATCAAGTCTAAGAAATGTAGGATAGGGGTTAATGTCATCAATGATCTCTATTACTTCAAAATCAGCAGTAGTGCAAACTCCTTTAATGTCCACTGTTACACCTGGTATTCTTCCTCAGGGGAAGATCTTTTGTTGATTTTCCATCCTTAACTAAATAGGTGACTACTATAGCTTCAACTTACCCATTAACTCCCATGTCTGATTTGCTAGGACATTAGCATCAGATCCCAGATCCAGGATAGCTTGATCCATATCATATACTCCTATTTGCACACTAAGCCTCATCTCTCTTTCAGTTCTTTTTTGTCGATGCAAATTATTGACTGCGTGCATCTCACTTCGTGGTGTTTCTTTAGATGCATAGGAATCTATCAACTCCTGAAGCCCTTCTACAACCTTTTGATCTCTTAATAATTTTATACAACTTTGCAGAAAAGACTGTAAAATACCTGCTTGATTTGTTGAATCCTGGTCTTGTCTCACAGCTTGATCCTGTGTCGAAGCTCGGTTCTACATCAAAGCTTGATTTTGTGTTGAATTTGATGACACATCACAGCTAGCTTTTTGATTTGGTTGTGCACTGGAGGTCGAAGCTCCATCATCCATAAAGCTTCGCTTTACTTCCATTAAAACTTCTTTTTCCTTATGAATATAAAAAATAGGAACTAATTTATCAACATTTCTTTCTAACCCTTGTACTTTCAGATTCTTTCTTCTCATTTGCTTTATCACTTCAGGTCACAACTCCACTTCTAGTGACAATACTAATAAGAGGTGGGTCGATCCTCCTTTCAACAATCATCATTTGAATACTCAGTGTTGGTTGGTAATTCATTTTTTCTTGCATCTTTGCCATAAGTATGGGACATTCTTCAACTACATGGTCAAAGGATTTACAATACTTACATGTAGTTGTAGGGTTCTGACAATCTGTCGCAAAATGAACTGCCTAGCCACGGTTGTAGCAAATGATCTGTTCACATCCTCGACCAGCTCCAACACCTCGACCTCTTCCTTGGTATCCTCCTCGACCATCATGTTATCCATTGCCTTCATGTCCATTTTCTTCTGCTTGCATTGTATAAGTGTCAGCACCGAGCTCCATCATTATTTCACAAGCTCGACAATTATTCTCATCATGTGCTATTGATTTACATAATTTGCAATATAGGTTCCTTGGAGTCTACACATATTTCTATAATAGGTAATAGTCTTATGAGTGATGTTGGCTTCTAGTCTTACATATCTCACACCACAGGCTAGATCCTACATTTAAGGGATTCAGTGCCCCACTATCCATGTAATCCCTAAAGATATGACATTGTTCTTTAGAATGGCCTCCGATCTTCACTTCGTACACCATACTTCTTCTCTAACTTATTTTATTTTCTTGATATCTTGTATTTGCATGGTTAGGTTTTCTAGCTGACTCTGAATTTGTTGCATACCTACATTAGTATCTCATATAGGTGAAACTTTCAACTTCATCGCACTCTGTAGAGCTTCAGATTGACTTGTTATCTTTTGTTGCGTCAATGGTAATCTAATATGTGGTAACAACGGAACTATAAACCATCCTTGATGTTGTTTTGGAGCTATGTCGAAGCTCATTTGATCTAACAATACCTTAAATCTCTTATCAAATTCCAAAATAAACTCAGTAGGTTTCTGTTTAATTTCTTTCAACTTAGTGATGCACTGCGATTCAGACTTCAATTCCTTAAATTCTCTTATCAATGATGATTTAATATTTGCAAATGTTCTTATATGATTATTTGAATCGTTCATATACCATGCCAATTCTCTATCTCGGAATGTCGTAATGAGTCGCACTTTCTTTATATTTTCATCGTTGATCTGCTTCGCGGTCCATACAACTTCACATAAAAACTAAAACTGTTCTAGATCTTCCAATCCAGTCCCTTTTAAAACATGTAGCTTAATATCATCAACCATATTTCTTCTTGGAGGGGGAGAAGTAAGGGGAGGGGGATGGGGGATAGGGGAGTAGGGGGAGAAGGGGAAGGGGGAGAGGGAGAGCCAAAGAAACCATGGCTATTACTGGATTCTAGTTTTTTTTAACTCTCAGGTTGAGAAGGTGAATACTATGAAGCTACTTGGGGTTTATCAGGGTGGCTATATTCTCTTCCACTTTCAGATTCACTCAAAAGAGGACTATAATTAGTCTCTACAAAGGTCTTCGGGTCTTGTCCATGAGCTCTCTTTATGGTATCTATTCTATATCTCTTTCCACTTTGTGTTATTGCGATCTCTGGCTCAGATTTATTCTCTTTACTTCCATACATAAGTAGACTAGCAATCTGACTGCATTCGTAAAACTCCCTTTTCAAATAGAAGCATCTTAATCCAAATTTTCAAAGACTTTAAATACTTACCTCACGTTCCTTTGAAGAATCGTCGTTATGCTTCGCTATAGGATGCAATCAAGTCTACTGCAAACTCACTAATAAATCCTCCTAAGATGCTATCAATCTAAAAATAGACAACCCTTGAAATCCTATTGTCAGTGCTCTTGAGTCCCTGTATTAGTTCAGGAGTCCACACCAAAGGTTCGTCACCTTTAAAATAATTCTTTCTTTCAGTCAACCTTGATATCCACTCGTACAATTCTACAAGAAATGATGCAAAGAAAATTTCATATTAATCTGTAAAAATATACTTATGTAACCAAGCTTTAGATGTCAGATGAGGGTTGCTATTCTCTTTATCTGCAAATTCTCGCTCTTTCAATTCTAGCCAATATTGAGTTTCTTTCTTCGATGGATGCCACATCCACATATCCCTCAAACAGATCTCGGTCCCAAACAACAAAACTATTTGTTGGTTATGATTTGGGCTGACCCATGTTCGGTCTATATTGCACACCAACAAAAACCTCAATAACTGGCCCTTTCGACAATGACATGCAAGCAGATCGCAGTCTCACTCGAAGTGACTATGGGAGGATGCAGAACCAGGTTTCTGCAGCCTTGAAGGATGATCTGATGTGGTGTTTTATATTATATTTTATTCTTAACATTCATAAACTACTTCATCGCATTCATTCAACCACTTAAACATATCATATAAAGCCATAAACCATCACTGTGCTGAAATAAAGTGCATCTGTAATAAATTGCTACACTCCAACATGTAATAAGAAAAGATACACATGAAGACACCAAATTACCATGGTTCCCCCCAATGTGGGGCTACATCCACAAGAAATGTTGCTTATAATAATAAATATTGTACAACAAACAATTCTTGACCTACGCATTCAACTACAGGTTATCTGCGCACTCAGCTGCAAAGCCTCACCTTCTTTTACCAAACAATAGATTACAAATGTTAAACCATAACACATATTTGGATCAATTTGATTCATGGATGATTTTCTTCTTATTATTTCACCCTATATATACTATTGCATCAAGAGTTACATCGTTACTATACCATGGTCCACATACCATGGACTCCCTAAAACAAGCAGCTAAAACCATTGATCCTTTACATTATTACATACTTTTACAAAAAGGAGGGTCTTCGACCCACTCCAATTCCCTTATACTGTATGGTATATTCCAACTGCTTCACTGCACGGTCCACGTCACACTCCACTGCGCACTCCACTCCACAAAATGCAAAGTCTTTGCCAAAAAATAGGCCAAGTTGGGCTGCGCCCAACACTAACACATATGTGATGAGACAAATGATATGCACTTGAGTGTAAGTAGGTGAAAGTTGTAGTATTATGATTTTGACTCATTAGTTGATTAGGACATGGTTGGTTAGTCTTGGTAAAGGTTGATTTCAAATTAATAGATATGATGTATTGATCTTTGGAATGTGTGAGTGACATATGTGAACAGTTGTAGGGAAACATGCTTGGTATTAGCGTGACAAGGTAATAGTTGATGTGTTTATATAACTAATAGTTGGATGATGTGATAGTACATAACAAGACTCAGTTGCAACAAGGTAAAAGTTAAAAGAAAGGAATTGGATGATAATTCCTTTGGCTATGTTTGGAAACTGCAATTCCAAATGAATAAGTGCTTTGCATGAATATAGGGAGTCTTCTTAACCTTTATTTTGTCTGACATTATGTGGATATGTCCTAGATTCATGAACATGTATTTGACATGTATAACATCTAGTTTCTAATTATATCTAGATTTGTTAAGGGAATTGGAGTCACTTGAGAGATGATATATGTATGTGTTTAGTTACAAGGCAACATGCTTGGCACAACAAGGAAAGGTAACTAGTATGTTGTTATGTTCATTTATGCACTCACAATGTGTGTTTATGGCAGTATGATGCAGGGAATTGCATGGAAAAGGAGAATGATATGAAATCTTGAAGAAGGATCGGGTTGAGCTTTCCATTGGAATCATTGGGAACCCATGGGGATTGAGTCATGGTGTCTGTTGAGATCCTTGTGATTTCGATACTTTTTTCTTTGTTTTTGCTTGATTTGAAGTGTTGTTTATGTCTAGTGTATGGCCATACCGCTTTGTTTGTGATGTCTTATTGTTATTGGTTTTCATGGTTTTCTTATTGTTGGCTTTCTTGTTCTTGCCTTTTACGTTTTGAGGGTCTTGGGATTTGGTTGGGAAAGAGGGAAGTTCGTGGAGGTAGGGGAGAGTTGAATAAAGTCAAACATGTAATGTAAGACCCAGATGAAGCTTGGTGCATGTATAAGGGTAGTTGAAGGCAAGAGTATAACAACTAGTTGGGTTAGTTGGGTCCATTGATGTAAATGGATGGTGGTAGGGCAATCGTGATAAAAGTGATCAGGAAAGGTAAAGTAAAGGGATTTGAGGTGTTATATGCCTTGGCTAAGATGGGAACTATTGTTCTTGATGTTGTGCATGTTATGCATGGATAAAGGAAGTTCTCTTAACCTTGACCTTATGATATCTGGTAATTACGTTCTTATGATGATTAGGCTAATGTGTATATGTGTCATTAGGAATCATGATTATTTTATGCTAATGTTTATATGTATATATGTATGTAGATATGTTGTTGTTTGACAGGGTTGTTAGGAATGATTCCTATGGAGGAATGATTGCTTATGCAAGTGAATGGCATGAAGGGGTTCTTGTTTTATGAGGAATCAAGTGGGAAAAGTAGTCATGACAAATCTACGAGGTCAATATCATGTGGATATGAATTGATGTTATGTATTTATACTATGTCTATGTTTATTCTATGGTAGGTAATGTTGAGGGATACATAAAATTAATGAAATCAGTGTGATTTGCAACATGTTGGGACAAGCATGGACAACAAAAAAGACACTAGAAGCAAGGTTGTTTGGCAAGGACAATGTGGTTTTAGGATGTGAAATACTGGTGTTGTGTACATGTAGCATATGTTGTATTATCTACATATGATGTTGCATTCCTGTTGTATATATGGTGTTGTGTGTATATTACATATGCAGTGTCAGGTATAGATGGTCCTATGTACTTGTTGGATTGCGGTGTTGTGTACATATCATACTATGCGCATGTTGGATATGCGGTGTTGTGTGCATAAGGTGTTGTGTGCATGTTGGATATGTGGTGTTGTGTATATATGGTGCTATGTACTTGTTGTATATGCAGTGCTATCCACATGTGGTGTTGTGTGCATGTTGTACATGTGGTGCTATGTACATATGGTGTTGTGTGCAAGACTGTACATGTGGTGTTGTGTGCAGGTGGTGTTGTGTACATGTCGTGCATGTGGTGTTGTGTACATGTGGTGTCATGTACATGTCGTGCATGTGGTGTTGTGTACATCTGGAATTGTGTACACATTGTACAAGTGGCGTGGTGTACATGTGGCATTGTGTACATGTTGTGTGGGTGGTGCCGTGTACATGTGATGTCGTGTACATGTTTTACAGGTGGTGTTGTGTACATGTGATATTGTCTACATGTTGTACATGTAATATTATGTGCATGTTGTACATGCTATGTTGTGTACATGCAGTGCTATGTATGTACATTGTGTAGTCGTGAAATCATGAAATGTGTATTTTTTGTGTTGCACTATGTGTACGTATGTGTATTGTGTTGTACACCGTATGTAGGAGTGTGTATTGTTTTGTATTGTACACTAGGTGTAGGTGTATGTGTCGTGATGTATATCAGGTGTAGGTGTATGTATTGTGTGGTGTCGTACGTAGTGTGTCGATGTATGTGTTGTGATGTACATTGTGTATGTGTATGTGATTGAAGAAAATAAAAAGGCACTGGGTGTTTTCTAAGTGTGGAAATCAATTTGGTCTGTGTACGAAAAGGACAAAGGATAAAGGTAGAAGCTAAGTATTAATTAAAGGACAAGTATCAATATTTTATTTTAGTTTTAATTATGCATGTGATTTATTATTCTATTTTATGATGGTTACATGTGATTTATGATTTTGATTATGATGGTTTCATTTTGAGCTAATCGAATGTGATATGTTATACATGATGACTTGATCAAACAACTAGTTTGATTTATTGTAACAAGAAGAAAACATAATTGTAGTTATACCTTGTTGACAAGCTACCAATGAGATATGGTGTGAATTTATTTCAATTCGTTTTGACTCTAATGGGAATTATCTACTTGGTACAGGAACACATAAAAATGCCTGGTTGGGTGGTTGGAATTCACTGCAAAAATAAATAGCAACAAAAGGAATTGGAACATGAAACAATATGTTGGTAAAGCATTTCAGGATTCTAAGGGCCAATGTGGGACAATGCTACCCAATAACATCCATTGATTTCCATGAGCATGCTATGAAAGGTATGCTGGTTTTGAGGCAGTGATATTCCTTGGTTTTTGTATCTCCCGATACGAGGAAGCCTTACAATGGATGGATCGCTCGAGATAGGGGATACTAGGGAACTTTGAAGGTTAGTGAATGCACGAAAGGGGTTATCGAATTGCTCGAGGGACTGTGTATTAGAGAAGGGAAGGTCTGGGAATGGATTTATTTTGGTCATGATCATTTCCATATGGAATCAGATGCACATTGGGAGTGTTCCCTAGAGAAAGGAGCCAATAACTGTTCACTGAGAGGACAAAAACATAGGATAACACCAGAAATTGGATGTAGCTTTGACTTAGGTAGTGGATTCTAGACTTCCTGGGAAGGAAGTAAATCCTGGTACTACTTTTGAGGGTGGAGGTGTGAGCCTCTGGATTCCCTTGTTGATTGATAGAGACATCGTACCCTTTTATTTGTTGGTTGAGAAAATGTGCATATGTGTATATTTTTGTAAATGTTGTATCGAGCTCGATTTATAAAGCTCCATAAACAATATGGCTATTTGTTGGTTGAAGCAAATGTGCATAAGTTATTTGTTGGTTATTGTAAATACCACCACGAGCTATGTTATAAAGCTCCAATAAGTGGTATGGGTGTCATGTCATTATGGTTGTCATGTTGTCATGTTTGTTTGCTTCTCAGTGGGTTGATCATTGTAAATATTACATCGAGCTAAGTTATAAATCTCCATGGGAAGTATGTTTTATTTCAGCGGGATTGTTTTTTGTAGGTGTCATTGAACACCGAGGATGGTGTTCTCCTAAGGGGGAGGGTTTTGTAACAACCCCGGTAAAAAATTCATGTAAAAAAAATATAAGACCAAGGTTATGGGACACATATTCCAAGTTGAATGTTGGGAAAATATCCTGATGGGTGTTCATTTCGGTTATTATATCTAAAGGAAATTGGAAAAGGTAATGGCAAAGGCTTTGGAAATAGAAAGTGACATTAATTAACATTTTATTTATGGAAAATATGGAAATTAGGACAAAAGAAAGGTGAAAGGTCACAAGTTGCATGTGAGGAGGAAAATGAAGGAAAATAATGGAAAATTGAAGAAAATAGAGGCCTCAGTAATAAAAAGG
>APFE031359572.1:0-11572 GCA_000404065.3 Pinus taeda | reverse complement strand
CCATCACTTTTACATTTACTTGCAACGTATGATTTACAATGGTGGCCCTAACAAGCTACTACTACCTTTAAAAAAACGAACTTAATAGAGTGGACCACCTTGAATGGGGTGGATTTATTTGTTGAACATGTTCACCTTTCAGCTCTTCTAGCGATGTTCCCAGAGCATGGAGCATCGGACACGTGGTTTTTTGGTGTCCCTCTTTGTTGCACTGACTACAATGATTATTTTTCCTCCAAACTTTTGGGGCTACCTTGGGGCGCTTTCCCTTGGTGTTCCTCTGATAAGTGTACATGGGGCCCTCACTATCGTTGGACTGTGAGGAAGGAATTTCATCATCTGTCGTTGGCTAGTTACTAGCTGTATTGGAGCTTTCTCCCGCCTCCCTTCTGGTGTATCCGAGTCCTGCACGATGCGACAATTCCTTGACTTCGATAGGGTTTACGATGCTTTGGCCTTCGATGCTGAGGCCCTTTCCTTGATATGCCATATTCTTTAATAGTTTGGATCCAATCCCTATAGTATGTTTTTCAAAGGCAACGAATTCATCATCATGAAAATCCTATGAAATCGAAGAGTCACTTTTTACCTCTGGATAGCACTGCTGTAGCTTTTCCAAGGCCTCATCGTTGGCTTGCAACTGGCGTAGTAATCTTTTTTTTTATTCCCTTGCCTCATGTAGAAGCCTACTTAGCTTAGAATTCTCTGCTTGGATGCAGTGGTTGATCTCCTCAAGTTCTTGGAGTCCTACTGCGGGGGGTTCCCTTTTCGTTCTGTCTGTTGGAATCCTTGATTCATTGTTGGAATCAGACTCCAAATCTATGGGTCCTCCTACCGTGATCCAAAGGGCTTCAAACATTGTTTCATTGCTGAAATCGGACCCCAAGTCAATGGGCCTACCTCATGCCAATCCAGCAGTTGTGACCTTCTCATCTTCCTCTGACTCGGAATCTTGGTTTTGCTATATGGTGGTGACAACCTTCTGCTTTCCCTTTCTATTGTTCCTTTCAGGTCTCAGCTCAGGGTGCAGCTTCCAACAATTTTCTTCATCATGCCGCTCTTTCTTACAATGTGTACAAGAGGGCTTTTCTCCCCTTCTCTTGGTTGTTGTAGTTCTCTTTGGGTGGTCATCTCACTCATGTGTTCCCCTGTCTTCCAGATGAATGGCCTTTACATTGGCTAAGTCAATGGTAGTAGGCTCAAACATTAACAACGAATGTCTAATGTAACTATGTAATGATCTAATATACTTAGTTACCACTTCAGGTGAATCTAATGATATGCCCAAGTTTAGTGCTTGTTTTCTAAATTCCTCTATAAAGCTTTGAACGTCCTGACCTCTACCTTGCCTTAAGTATTACCAATCCATTAAGGCTTTTTTCTTATAACCCAAGGTATAAAATTGTTCCTTTAATGCAGAAATGAAACTAGGCCATGAGGAAAGAAGATTACCCATCCTCTTACCGCTTCGCAATTTGCTCTCGCACCATACGAGAGTGGTGCCATTCAGCTGAAGGGAGGCCAACTGGATTTTTGCCTTGTCCTCCTCGATCTGCTGAACCTTGCAGTAAACTTTGATTTGCCTAATCCAGTTGTTTAGCTTCTTTGCATTACTTTCACCATTAAACATAGGTAGATCAAATTTTACATTTAACTTAAAGAAACGATTTTTGGATGTGTTGCCTGTATTCCTATGATAATGGTGAGAAGAAGAGGAAAAAGAACTTTCACTTGCTGGAAGAGAAGGAGGTGGATCTCCTCCATCATCTTCGTGCACTAAACCTTGTCCTTCTGGAGCTTTTTCCCCTGCACTCTCAAGTTTTTCAAGTGTTGAGAACATCTTCTCAACACAATCCACCATCATGTAGAAATTCTTGCAGAATTTTTGTTGGGTTGTGTTATATTCTTTCCACATAGTTAACAGGGGGTTTGAGGGGTACCCGTAACCCCACTTTATGGGGTCCGGGGCAGCACCCCGGAAAATTTTGGTTTTGGATCGTATGTTAGGTTGGGCGGACCCACCTATGGTTTTGTGCATGATTTTCGCACATGTTTTTTGGACGCGATGGTTTTCGGTCCATGGTTTTGGACGCGATGGTTTTTTCGGTCCATGGTATTGGATGCTTCGGCATGTATAAATATGTATTGTAACATTGAAAGGAACATAATGAAAAACAAGCTGGTAGTCTCGGTTTTGAGATCCACTGGGAAATCTCTGTGTATATGTGTTTTATGTGTTATGCTCTCGCATTTTTATTTTTCCTGTGATTTAGAATTCGTATGCAGGTAATTTCTGTACGGGGTTAAAACCTACAATAGCTCTGAATCTTGTTGCCCATGAACTCATCAAAGATAATTAATCATGGCTCCAATTCGAATCATGGCTCCAATTCGAAAGCTCTCTTCGAGAGAATACTTGATGTGGAATTGAACTCTCTATTTATGTGCTGAAAACTGATAGCTCGAAACTTCAATATAATTTCTCTTATTCTCAGTTTCCATGCTTCTAAATTTAACAGGTTCAAGAAAGCCTCTCCTTTAACCCAATTGATAACACATTTTGAGTCTCCAAGGATATGGGTTTTTTATTTTGCAATCATCAAAAGGGTATTTGTTCTGAAACCAATTCCAATTTTATATTGGATGGACCTATTTTCTAGAAACACAATCATCCCTCCGTCTCCACACACATTTGCTTGTGCTACCCCATCAAAAAAGCCTATCGACATATATTGTGATATTTGTGAGATATTGTAATAATTTTGCATTTTTTGAATATATATATATAATACTATATATAAATATATATTAAAATCCAATATAAAACTTTGCATACGAGTACAAAAGTCTCAATTTTAATTTATATGACAAATTATAAACAATTAAAATTAAATATAAAATTTTAAGATTACATATAAATATGAAATTAAAATAATTTTTGATGTAATTTTATTTAGCTTAAATTATTTTTATACAATAGTTTTATATATTAAGTTTTAAATCAATTTGTATATAGTAATATATAAAATTACAAAGTTTTATGTTATATTAATTATAATTTAATTTAATATTTTAGGCAAAATGGTTTAATAAGGTTTTAGAAAATGTTAATAATTTTCATTTTTCTTATAATTTTTTCCTTAACAATTATATATTAAAGTCAACAATTATTATATTTAATTTTTATTAAAATATATGATATTTAAGAAAAATTTTTTTAATAGTTTTTAGTATGAAAAATAATATATATATTCTTTTGTTTTAAAATTAATTTTAAGTATAACATTTTAAAAAATTATTAATAACAAAAATATTATCATTCCACGTACAAATATTTTAAGATTATATTTTTATTGATTAATATAAATACAGATAAGAAGGAGTTTTGAGTAATTGCTTTAGCCTTAGATAAATCTCTAAGTATATATGATTGAATCTTGTTTCATGTTTATGTTGTAATTTCTCATGTTTATATTATTATTTAGATTGATAAATAAAGTAGATTCAATATTTTATTTGAGCATATTACAAAAGCAAATTGACAAATTGAATCTAAAAAAACTTCTAAAGTGCATGTTAAAGTTAACATTACACAGCAAAGTGCATGTTAAAGTTAACATTACACAGCATTATTCAGTTTACTATAAGATTTTTTTTTCCCACCTACGTTCCTCTTTAACCATCTTGACCCTAAAGTACATGGCTCGTTTCCCTCAACGGAATGGTTGTATTATCCGGTTTTTTCAGACTCTTTTCGACCATAAATGATGTCAGTTATCTAAATATGACTTTTGTCATAATGAGGATCCCCTGCGGATCTATAATGGGTTCCAAGGTTATCAAGTCATCTTGATACAGTGCATGTAACTGGTTGTTGTAATGGGTAACTTAGGTCATTATTATAATTATTATCACGACCGGCTAAAATGCCAATGCCATTTTTTTGGAAGTTTATATATACATTGAACCTTGGTGTTATTCGTTTTGGTGCTGTTGATCGTTTCAGCCTCATCATCTGCCTCCGTTAATATGGTAGTTCTCTATGAAAACCTCACAATACTGGTGATATGGAATATATAGTCAACAGTCTAATTTATGACAGCGAAACTTAGCATATAATAAATTTTATCACTACTTTTCTTCATTCCTATGCTGGAAAAAGCACAAACACAAATATTGTAAAAGCACGTAGGAATAGAATATCACTATGTGCATGAATGAATAAATTCATATAAAACAAGGAACCAGAATGCATGGAAAGATTGAAAAGAAATTGATATGGCTTACGTTAATCGAGAGAGACAGAAACTTCTTATGATGCCTCTCCATGAGATTTACAGGGATCAACTCGTACTCCACCTCCTTCTCGTTCAAATAGGCCACTACTGTTGTTGTGCATGATGAGAATGGAAGGCCGTGGATCTTGATGAACTCCATTATGAAATTTTCGCCTAACGAAAAGGAAGAAAATGCAGTTTGCGGTTGAACAAAAATGGAGATCGACTCAGAAACCAGCAAAAGACCACCACAACTACAATAATGATAGATCCTCACATATATTTATACGCATTCAGTAGCTTTATCATAGTGCTTCAATGATGTGAAAAGTGAAGAAAC
Source organism: Pinus taeda (assembly GCA_000404065.3). Classification (NCBI taxonomy): domain Eukaryota; kingdom Viridiplantae; phylum Streptophyta; class Pinopsida; order Pinales; family Pinaceae; genus Pinus; species Pinus taeda. The sequence goes on along the minus strand of APFE031359572.1, from coordinate 6,955 downwards.
CAGATGTGTGGTAAGACTTTCCAGTCTTACCTACATCTTGGAGGTTTAAGAATGATGTCATCCGATAGGATTGTAGGAGTCGTGGCTTCCCTGATGACGTGCATTAATGTGATTGGTGGCTGCCCTGAAAATGTGAAAAAATGGAGACATGGCAAAACCGTTAACATATGGTGGCGCTTCGGGAAAGTCAATAGCTACAGCTGTAATCGAGTAAAGGGAATGTGCCCAACGTATACTCTTGTGAATTATATACTCATCGGTCCAGTTGAATGAGGAAGAGTAATAGATTGGAATAGAAATGCAGTATAATTTTTAGCAATTTCCAAAAGAGTACAACAAGGAGGAGGAAAGGAAGCTGAATACTTTCCAAAATGATGGGAAATCAGTGAAATTTATGCCTTACATCGCCTAGAAATAGATTGGAATAGAAAATACAGTGTTTTGCAAAAGAGTACAACGAGGAGGAAAGGAGGGTGATTTTCTTAAAAAAAAAAAAAAAAAAGGAAAGTTAGTGAAATTTGTATTAATGTACAAGCGTAGTATATGTGAACTCTTGGATTTTGTACTTTTCAAAATTCAAGAGCTAACATATATTTACTCACTGTATTAATGATTTTTTTTTATTGTAAAGAGTTATTTTTTGTTATTTATTTTTCATCAAAAAAAATGTATAGATTTTCAATAATATATAAATTTTGAGACAACTACTAGACATGGCTATGTAATAAATCAGGAAAAACTAATACCCATCAGATTAACATAGTTTTGCACTTCTTTTGAAACTGAATCAAATGAAATAAAGACAGATAGACCTTAACTAATTATGTTCCAGCATACATCTAGAGAAAACAACAAATACTACCATTAGAGAAATTTTGAGGTCTAAAATGGACTTCCTAAGAAAAATGTACAACTAAAATAACCTTTATAAGAACCAATATAATTCAAGATGGTGATATCAACCATGGGGATGATTCACTATTTTTTGGAGTAAAAAGGTAAAAATATTAAAAAATGATAAAATAATAAACTACTTTTTCAACTCATATTTTCAACTTATCTCCCTAAGATTTAACTCAAATTTTGAGTAAGAGTATTTGTTGGATGAAAATTTTAATTTCTCATCCAAGGAGTGCCTATATTGAATACTTTCGATGGATTTTGCTACACGAAAAATGGGAAATACATGAAAAACTGTGATTGTAATCACATTTTTTCATGAATTTTCCATTTTACATGTAGTAGAGGCCATCAAAACTATGCAATATTGGTACTCTTTAGATGAGGAATCAAATTATGCATCCAACGAGTGTTTTCGCTTGAAATTTGAGTAAACCGGAAGGGAGATAAGTTGAAAATACGACTTGAAAAAATAGTTTTCTCTTTTTACTCTCTAAAATTTGATGATGTAATATAATCTTATTTTATTATTTCCACTATTATTTTATAATTTCCTTAGGAGGTCCATTTTAAACCGAAAAAGTCCCCTAATATTTGAAAAATACAACGATTTAACAAAAATACTTAAATAACAACATTTTTACTTCTTGTTGTCCAAGTTTGTCATGTAGATTATTGATCATATTTGCTAAAAAATTACTGGCCTCAAGAGTACTGTGCTTTATGGAAAGTGATCAATTGAAATAGTAAAATAGATTTGAATCTTTTTTTTCATGAGCTCATCAAAGATAATTCATCCTGGCTCCAATTCTAATGCTTTCTTTGAGAGAATATCCAATGATTCTAACGCTTTCTTTGAGAGAATATCCAATGTGGAATTGAACTCTGTATATATGTGTTGAAAACTAATAGCTCAAAACTTCAATATAAATTCTCTTATTATGAGTTTCCATGCTTCTAAATTTAACACCTCCAAGCAAGCCTCTTTATTAACCCAATTGATAAGACATTTTGAGTCTCCAAGTATATGGTTTTTTCTGTTTTTTCAGCATTGGTATTTTTTATGAAACCAATTCCAATTTTATCTTGGATAGACCTATTTTGTGGAAACTTAATCATCCCTCCGCCTCCACACACATTTTCTTGTGCTGCCCCATCAAAGAAGACTATTGGTAGATATTGTGATATTTGTGGGAATTGAACCCTTCTCTATGATAACGAATTCTAAAGAGGAAGAAATTCCTGAAACAATTTTGGAGCTTAGAGCCAGAATATATATCTTATCATCTCTTAATATTATCTTGTTTCTCAATAGCCATATGTTCCAAACAACAAATATCGGAAGAGTACTAAGATGATTGTACTTTTTCTCCCAAGAAAAAAAGATTTATTCTAGTGAAGACTTCTTCATATATTCCTTAATGCCTAAAACCTGTAGAATAAAAGACCAAATATCCTGTGTGAAATTACACTTGTTCATATGATATTTAGTGGTTTCTTGTTTTTTTGTTGTTGCATAAAACACATCCACTAGATCACATAAAGTTATAGCTCTAGAAATATTAATAACTAAAATTTGTAGTCAAATACTTTCCTACCTAGAGAAAATGATAGTAAAGTTTGTACTTTGAAGAAGTCGATTTAGGAAGTGATATTTACATGAAATGATATTTATTATTTTCAAAATTTTGTACTTTAAAGAAGGCATTGCTTTCAATTTGAGAAGTAATATTTACACAAAATGATATTTATATTTTCAAAAATGTGAATTATAGTTTTCGTGAGAAAATCTTTATGTAATTTATACGAGATTAGTTTGTATTGATAAACTACATGAGTTAACATTATTGTTAGGATATTCCGACACATAGGAAATAGTTAAGTATAACTTGGTCTAATGTAGAGTTAGGTAATGTGCGTTTCTTTACTATGTACTTTTGTAACTTACAATCTGACGGTCACGACATGTTCTAGACATGAAGTGATCCGACGGCTTATTCTCTCCTTGGTATTACTGACACTTGATCCGAGGCTTAACACTCGATTGGTCCATGATATTTATTTAAAGAGAATGGAGGGTCATTTGTAGGGTGACTGTTCATAAGAGAATCTTATGTAAATTTTCTTTCTTTTACATTAATAAATTGCCTGAAGTGGTCGCGTTGGTTCAGGCTGTGGATTGTTTCCCTCTTTGAGGGTTTTAACCACGTTAAGGATACTGGTGTATTAGTCTATGATATGTTTGTGAGTGGTATCCTTTGGGGTTCTATCTGAGGAACTTACCCCGTAAATTCCTATATGGTATCAGAGCTATTTGAGGGTTGCATCCATTGGTGATCTAAATCCAAAGCCGGTACAAGTGCATCTGACTGTCGTTTCCTAGACCTATTATTTATGACTTCTTTTGAGCCGAAAGGACTGCTCTGTTGTGTTAGGGGCATTTGTTTTAGTGAGGAACCCCTTTATTTTCACGCGAAAAGGTTTCTGGTAGCCCTAGCTACGTCATTTTGAAGCTCTGGAGGTATACAGTCTTTATTTGCAGTTTTAGTTATTCATCTCTTTGTTTATTTCAGTTTATTTAGCTCTCTGTTATTTTTATTACTGGATCTATACCTTTCGTTTCTGTGTATTTTCTTTTCTCTGCGATTCTGTGGGATCTGGGCAAATAAAAAACAGAAAGGAAGGAATTTTCTCATGTGTATGTTTTTTTTCGCCGCGCCTTAGTGTGATCTCAGAAAATCAAAAACATTGAGGAAAATATTTAGTTTCTGGCAAAAGCTAACTTTAAGGCATAAGGTTTAGTTTTTTTTGTATGTCCTTGTTGAGTTGTGTCGTTTTTTGTTTTGTAGACAAAATTAGTTTTTTCAAGTAAGCACACACCCCAAAGCTTTAGTGACTAAAAACAAAAAAACAAAAAAAAAACCTTCTTCCTCTTTTTCAAAAATTACTAACCTTTTAAACTAGCTCACTTGGTCCAAAGTTACTTTATGAGAATAGAGGTCGTGAGTTCAAGTATTTCTTTTTGTTGAGTTACTTTTTCAAAAAACACATGTAACTTATGTTTTAAAGTTACTTTATGTAAAATTGTTCTCACTCATTATAAAAAGTGAGTCACTTATAATTTTAACGTCTCTTTATCTTTTATTTAAAGTTACAATTTAGTCGGTAGCTCATAAATTACCATTGTAAAAGTGACTTTCACTTATTTATAAAAGTGGGTAACATATATATATTTTTTAATTGATCTAATTAGATTAAGTTTAGAAAGGGGGGTGCGGTTTTTAAAAAAAAATATAATATTATTATTCACTTCCACACATTCACGCACTTTGTCAGCATCTTCAACAATTTTTCTTCAAAAAGCCATAACTTCTTCATTTGGAAGCCCTTTTTTTTAATAGGCTTAATTTTTCGAGATCTTTCCACTGGAACACTTAGTTTCAGCATCTACAGCTTCAGTTTCTGTTAAAATGGAAATTCCATGCCAAGTTATTCTTGACAGCACCAACTACCTCCAATCGTGGTCCTACATTGTGGATTTACATAGAAGTAAAGGTCTTTACAAAATAGCCTCAAGCCAAGAAACTAAACCTAAAGATGAAGATAAGGAGGCCAAATGGGAAATAGGTAAGATCAAGCACGTGGGTTGATAGGGATGTCTATTTCTTGAGACCTTAGATTCCATATCGCAAAACTTGATACCCCTAATGAAGAAATGAAATAGTTTTGAATTGAAAATGAAATTAGAGCCCATCAACTCGAAAATGAGTTGCTTACATTGGACCCCAATAATTTTTCTCCCATTGAAGATTTTTTGTCAAAGTTCAAGACTCTTAGACTTCTCTTGGAAGGTGTTAAGGTTAAGAAAGAAGATGGTAGCTTTATCTATTCCATTCTTAATAAGTTAGGACCAGCCTACTCTGTGTTTGTTTCCACCTTCCATTCTACTAGAAAAGCTTTTATTTCTTAAGGAAAAGACTACAAATCCCCCTCTTTTGATACATTTTATGATTCTTCAATAAGAGAACAAGAAAAAATCTTACATCTTGGTCTTCTTAATCTCAGAAACTCTTCTAACAAAGCCTTAGCCACTCAGAAACAACCAAATTCAAATAATCCTAAGAAGAAGTATCCTAAAAAGAATGGTCGTAAACCAAACAAGGGTCCTAAGCAATCTCAGTTTAAAAATGGAAAATCAACTCAACAAAATGATAAGGCAAATAAAAACAAAGGGAAGAAGACTGATAGACATTGTAACTTTTGTAATCGAGATGGCCACTTACAATCTAAATGCTTTAAGAATATGGAAGCCTTGGAAGTAGCAATGAAGAAACATAACATCATTTGGAGCACTCTTCAACTTCAACTTCATCTTTAGGAATAACACTTTCTTTATATGGTTGTCAAGCATCTTGGTCTGATTATGCACTAAATGTATCTTTTTCTTCTCATTCTCTTGAGTGACTCATTTATTCTAGAGATACTTATCACATGGCCAAAAACAAAGCCATGTTTTCTTCATTAAATGATTGTAACACCAAAAATATATATGTTGGTGATGATAGATCTCTTAGTGTTGTAGGGACTGGAACTATTCATCTAGACAATGGTCAATTTAATGATGTATTATGTGTTCCAACCTTATCCTACAACCTTCTATCTGTATATCAGATAAAATTGTTGAATTTTCACGTCACGATTTTGTAATTAAGGGCCTATGAGATCTTAGACATATTTTAGCCACTGACATTACTGATGATTCTACAAGGTTGTATAAGTTTAACAACTCTGGGGCATCAACTCTTCCCTCGACATTTTTTTCTCATAATGATGAAGTGATCAAACTTTGGCATGAACAATTGGGTCACTCAAACTATCGATCCCTTCAAAATCTATGTAAAGAAAATATGGTGACAGGTCTTCCTATGGTATCTTGCAGAGATGGTGTTTGTTCCGGATGTGTACTCGGAAAACATCATCGGGACAGTTTTGACAAACGTGCCTCTTGGCACGCCTCAGCCCCTTTACAGCTTGTGCACAGTGATTTATGTGGTCCACTTACTGTTGCTTCATTCTCTGGCTGCAAGTATTTCTTAACTTTCATTGATGATTTCTCCAGACGCACTTGGGTATACTTCTTAAAACTCAAGAGCGAAGTATTTAACACATTTTTGGCCTTCAAAGCCTTTGTTGAAAAACAATCTGGACATCAAATTCTTAAGCTAAGAACTGATAATGGTGGAGAATATGTTAAAAACACATTCATCAACTTTTGCACCGAAAATGGAATTCAAATGCAACATACTGTTCCATACACTCCACAACAAAATGGTGTAGCTGAAAGGAAAAATCGCACCTTAAAGGAAATGGCTAATTGTATGCTGCAATCTAAAGGACTCAGTCTTAGTTTTTGGGCCGAAGCAATTAATTGTGTAAATTATATAATAAATCGCACTCCTACTAAGGTTCTAAAGAATATCACTCCAGAAGAAGCTTGGAGTTCCATTAAACCAGATGTAAGTCACTTTCGTGTTTTTGGAGGTGAAGCATGGGCCCATATTCCAGATGAAAAGCATAAAGCTTTAGAACCTAAGAGTGAGAAATGTACTTTTGTTGGATATTCTGAAGATGTAAAAGTTTATAGACTTATTCCATTTAAGTCCAAAATGTTATCATTAGAAGAGATGTAAAATTTGATGAAAATAAATCGGCCTGCGAGCCTAGTCCGGCGGATGTGCCACCTCTTCCTATCTCTTCTAATTTTGAAAACATTTCTTCTTCAGATGATGAAAGTAAGGATGACAATCCTCCCCCACCTTCTCAGGATCCTCAACTTTCAAGATGGGTCCGTGCTACTCGGGATGCAGCAGGTGATCTTGCCGGTGATCCTACAGATCAACGACGTACACGTTCTCAGTTTGAAAGAGCCTCTTCTTTACTGGCTCAAGCTCCAGTAAATCATGATCTGACACTTTTGCAGAAGCTTCAGGCCATCCACATTGGGAAGCAGCTATGAATGAAGAATATCATTTATTGTTGGCAAATGATACATGGG